>JAMKCH010000554.1:0-153239 GCA_023653785.1 Ophioderma brevispina | reverse complement strand
ACCGGAAAAATCGAAAATGACAATTTTGCAACATACCTATTTATGTTTAATTATGTAATTTTGGTGGCCAATTTGTAATTTGGCCGCCATCTTTGGTTCTAGGACAATTTAGGGTGTCCCCCAAGCTATTTGAAAGAGTATAGTTTTAGGAACATAAAACGTTGAGAAAAGTTTGACCCCACAAAATGGCAGTTTTTTCCCTGGATTAACATGTCTACAGTTGAAAGAACTCGTGAAGGCATATATAATACATATGATCATGGCTGTAACCGCACCCCCAAGAAAGCTATAAGCAGTCGCGTCAATTCTATTCTTTTCACATCTCATATCAAGAAACAAGAATCGGAGAGGTAAAAACTTCAGTTAATGGGGCAAATAATGAAAACAAACTCAGTTTCCCGTCCAATGCGGCGGTATTTGAAGTTGTCATAAAGAGTTTCCTGTTATTTAACGTCGAATTCATATAACAACGGTCTGTATCTTGGTGGGCCTTATAAGCCCACTTCCATTCAGACGTGATGGGTGCGATAATCTCAAGCCAAGGGTTTCTTTCCAAAACTATCAGTGCTAAACTGGCTTCATTAATCTTAATATCCTTTCTTTGCTAAAGCCTTCCATGTCGTTTCTTTTCAGTTTTTCAGTCAAACATGTTTTGTAACAAAATCAATACTCACTATATACTAACGATATACGTAACACCTATCTTCGCATCGCAATAGTAGAAAACAGCAAAAATTTATTTTTTTTTCCCCTCGAAGCCACGTTATGAGCTTTATCAAACAGGTCCGACTCTTTTAACAGCCAATCGAAATCAACCACGCATATCATTAGTGATAGGGAAAATCAAAAGTAAGCTGTCATTGGTAATTTGTGATTGCATTAATGGGATGGTGTAGACGAGGGAGGAATAAGGGAATGGGATGGATGGATGGTGCATGCATGGATTCATGGATGCATGGAAGGATGGATGCATGCATGCATTCAGATGCATGTATGGATTTGCACGATGTATGGTTGGTTTTGGGGTAGTGAGTGGTTGTGACCCAAAATCATTAGGAATGCATTTTGCAATAACGTTTACATAAACCTCGTCATTTGTTGCCATCATTTACAGCAGGACAACAGCATGAAAATTCGATCTTGAAACATTTTTTTAGAACAACTTAAATATCTTTCTTCACAGCACAATATTGATGTTCTCTGTTTATCAGAAACGGGCTTCCAGTGATAATTGATGAACATGAACGTACATTGGATGATTACTATTTAAATTTATGAATAGATGAAAATACCAAACATGTGGTTTGCCTGATACATTTAAGGATGTATTAATTTCAGTGACAAAATGATTATATGTTTCAAAATTGTGCCTTCTGTTTATGATGATATTAAATTGTAGGTGACTTGATATTTGTAAATCTTCTCCATATCTAATAAGGTTTCTACTATTGCTAACCATTCACACAATAGCTCACTCAACTAATTAAGGATTATACACGTTTACTGAAAAGAGTAAGACCATTGTTGATCTTGCTTTGTGTCTCGACCAGAACAATTTCTACCAACGCTCAGGTGTTCACATCTGGATCTCGGTGGATCAATTCTCTATTTATGTGTTCGGAAATTATAAACGCAGATCAGGCCGTCTCCAAGCATTACAAGACAAGATCATATAAGAATTTTCATGAACGGACTGTGTTAATATTCACTGGATCAAGTTTTCATACTTCTAATGATGTTTGATATTGCTTGGATCAATTTGTAAAGATTTCCTTTTGTAAAGACTCTATTTTGCTGAAAATGATAACAACTCAAAAAAACGTGGTCTACTCTCAAAACGTTGCTCATCATCTACTTCCAATCTGTTACGACTGATCATGGATTCACATCTTCAGGTAAAGATTCTGCTAATGTTCTTCTTCTTTCTCTTGCAGATAATTTGATGATGCTAATAAGGCAGATGGCACCTCACCTTAATACTTTTAACTCTACCTGTGTTTATTTTCAGTTTTTGTAATGTTTTCTCCAGAGATAGTGATATGTCTAATAGTAAGTCTCCAGGCTTCGATAGTCTCCTTATATTATATCAGTTCATATCAAACTTTATTTCAATATCACAATACAAAATACATAATTAAAAAATGCATTTAAAAAAAAAAAACAAACATGATTTGAGGACATGATCATAAGGCAAATAAGACCTGAAGCGACAATGCCCTAAACTTAGAGTTTCAATAACCAAAACAAATAACATTACAATCCTACACAAAAACAACAATAAATGCGCATGACTTGCTCCCAAAACGAAATCATTTATAATTGGAAATTAAACTTGATTTTAATCGACTTCTGAAGTGTTTCATATTATTACATTGCTTTAATAATATTGTTGTCAAGAGAATTCCAAAAGGTTGGTCCACAATTTCTAGTAGCACGATTACAGAACAATGTCTACGTTTTAGTAATTTGATAGTCCTGGGCATTTCTTGTTGGATAATTGTGTGTCTGAACATGCTTTATGAAATATGTTGAGAAAATTTGTGGGAGTTGATTTGTGTGGTGTTTATTCATAAAGATACCGAGGTTGAGCTTAAATATATCGTATACATTAAGAGCATTATATTTTGCAAACAGAGGTCCGGTATGGCTTCTATAGTAGCTGTTCGAGACCGTTCTGATTTGAGTCTGGTCAGTATTTAGTCAGGAGGAATTGTGGGCACAGGGAGTACAGACTTTTTCTATTGATCGATTTTTGTCAATGATGACCTAAGCTAATAATTTCTGGAGGGTGTGCAAAATTTCGTGCAGTGGCATTTTCTAGAAATCCAATATGGCCGCTATCACTCTCAAATTCATTCAAATGGCCATAATTTTATGCACTAGATCCAGGTTTTAAAGCACGAGGCATCTTTTGGACGGGTTATTGACGTGAGTTGATCATAACATTACCATCAAATCCAATATGGCCCCCCTAAAACCCAATATGCCCTGAAATCATTCAAGTGACCATAACTCATCAAGTATTTGCGATAGAGGCATAATTCTGCGCTCTATACCCAGTAGGAACTCATATCTGACATTTCAAGTGTGTTAACAAGTTTACCAATCAAGATGGCAGCCAATATGACGCCGTTTAAAGGTGCAACGAGAGATTTCAATAGCAGGGTCCCTAAAAAAAATTGAAATTCCGATTTTTGCACTGATGTAAAGCTCCCAAAAAAATTCCCATCTGAAAAGAATTAAGTGGAGAAATGTTTCTTTGGTACAAAAATTGTCGGAATTTCGAATTTCGGATAGGAGCAAAACGAAATTCAGCGTATTTTACAATTGAAATATACGCAAATCACAAATCACCTATTTTCTCTCTGTAAGACATTCTGTAGCATTAATGCAAGGTAAGAACTCTATCTGTTGAGGGCTATAACTCTCTTTGAAATTACTCTATAAACACACAATATTTGGTTGCCTCAAAATCTCTCGTCGCGCCCCTTTTGAAGAATACTTTTACACCTACAAAATTGTCATATGTTCATAATATAGGTGGCCGTCCCTTTGAAGTTTAAGCACTGTTGTCAAAACAAATACAAGATACGAGTATTAATGCTCAAAGACATAGATAACATACATTAATTTAAACTTTAATAATCATTTTGGGTGTTTTAACTAATACAATACAGATGTATCGTAATTTATAGGTTTTAAATAAGGTAAAAAGGCAGCCACATTGCCCCCCCATGTTAACATTATGCATGTTAAAGAAACAGAAATTCCAGATTTGAATGTCAAATGGTCAAATACGTATCCCATACCTTAATTTTACCCTTTATATAATAATTACTGATGTAAACGACATGTAATAACAATATAAGTAGGTTTGGCCTATTTTTAAAATTTAAAGGCGGCTGTTATTGGCTGCCAATCTGAATTTTGAAAATGTCCATATACAGAGAAATGTCAAAATAAGGGTTTCTAGTGATCAAATACATGTATCTCTTAAGTGTAAAGCATAAAGCATGCATATAGACACTGGAATCAAGCCTCTAAACTGCAAAATGTAACACTTGCAGAGTGTGATCAATTGTAACAGATTTTGAACACCTGCAGAACATAGGTGTTCAGTATGTATTCAAGTAGCGTAAATAGGTATAATGGAGAAGTTAAGATAATTTTAATGATTCCGAGAGCATATTTGACTTTTGGGCAGCCATATTTGATTTTTGTGGCAATGTAATGATAACATTACATTACCAACACTTTCTCGTGCTTAAAACACCGGAGTACCGAGAAATATTTGTCTCTATTGGAAATACTTAAGGGATTTTTAGTGATTTTGGACATGGTAGCAGCCATATTGGATTTTCAAAAATGCCACTGTAACAAATTTTTGCACACCCTCCAAAAATTATTGACTTAGGTCTTAATGAACTTCTTCTTCTTCTTCGCGTGTCCACAAGTCATTCGTAATGGCTTGTGGTGGTGTCAGGATTTATTCAACTGTGTAAGCTGATCCGGGGCCGCATGTATCTATTATACGGACGCTCCTAACATGGCCCGAGTTCTTAATGAACTAAAATCTATTAATAGAAAAAGTCTGTACTCCATTTCCATCCTTCAGGCTGTGTGCCTAAACTTCCACCTGACTAATTCCTACATTCCTTGAGATGGTTTTTGAAATTGCAACAATATAGTTTTTCCAAGTTAGATTTTCGTCAATAATGACTCCCAGAAATTTGGTTGAGCTTACTCTATTTAATGAAACACCGTGTTACACCGTGTTATGTAATAATTTCGTGTAATGTAATAACCGACGCGTAATGTAATAAATTTTGACGTGTTATGTAATAAAACGCGTAATGTAATAAAAATTGACTCGTAATGTAATAAAAAAATTGACGCGTAATGTAATAACAATTTTCGTGTAATGTAATAAAAAAAATTGACGCGTAATGTAATAAAAATTAACGCGTTATGTAATAACATGGCATTTTGTATGTATTAGTTTGACTTAGCAGGTCTAGTGACTCCTGAGATGTTTGCGACTTTGTGTGTGCGTGTGTGCGTGTTTGTCCGTCCGTCTCTCGCGCGCATGTGTGTGCGTCCGTCAGTTTGTCCGTTTGTCCATCCGTCAGTATTGATTCGAATTATTCTTGACCTTAATCTTGGTGGATGTCTTCAGCTCTGTGTAACTTGGTCCATTTTAGGTTTATTAAGGAATCACCGCCCTGAGTCTGCCTGGAATTCCTCTTTGGTATATCCCAACAAACTTGCTAGGTTCCTTCATCCTTATCAACCTTATCAACCTTTGATTTTTATAATGTTAACTAAGGGATGACTGTGTCTGGGTGAACCCGACCCCCCCACGGCCGCACCCCCTGGTGTTTGGGGATGTGAAAGGGACAACGGATACACATAACTTGCCCGCATCGCATTGGCTTAAAACTGACTAAGTGTCTTTCCCCAGTCTTTGCCGTGGCTTAGCTAAGGTTCTGAAACCTATCGCACGATGGCTTCTGGGGGGGGGGGGGTGGGCTGTTGTGGAGATGGAGCAAACATTTTGCCTGGGCGCATCGTAACTCACTCAAGTGTTAACCTTCTTATAAATATAAGGGCTTTCCCACCGGTGTTTTCCTTGGTCTGCCATGGTTGGGGGACGGGGCATGGCGCCCATATGTACCCCTGATTATGGTTATGGCTAATAAGCATTGACGTACCAACCGGTGGGGGTGGGCCGGCGGGAAAGTGACTCGACATAGGTAAAATAACCAGGGGGCGCGAGCCCCCCTTCTCAGAATGCAAGCCCCCAACCCCCCACACACACCCACACACAATGAACTCACTGTTTGTACAGTTTCCTATGGAGAAGGGCCCAAATTTCACCCCCTCAGAAAAATGCCTCTGCGCCCCTTCTGCCCCCCACATTGCAAAGTTCTGGTTACCCCCACTGGGTTTGCTATTGCTGAATATGCATCCAAGTCGGCTATTCCGAGTATTAAACCAGGTCCACTATTCCAAAATATCGAAAGGCCCACTGTACCCAATATGGCATAAAAGGGTCTGGCAAAGCGTAAAACTTAGACCTACTAGAATTTTCGACATCGAGGACCTTATTTTAATTTTCGGACTAGCCGGTCCTATTTAATTCGGAGAAAAACTTGGCGTAATTAATAAAATATTATTACTTGCGCGGTAATTTTATTACAATTACCGTTGAATTAATTACACGGCAGAAATTATTAAATTACGCGTCGATATTACAATTACACTGAATAATTACCATAGCACAATATGTTTTGCGTAACAAAGTGACGCGTATGTAACAAAGTGACGCATATGAATACAATTTTGGCCGGGTTGTGTAATAAAACAGGTAAAGTAATAAAAATTGCCGCGTGTTGTAATAAAATATTAATACATTATGCACAGTTTTATTACATTAACACGGCAGAATTCAGCATTACGCGACGATTATTATTTATGTTATTAATCATGCAGCCTTGCAGGCAGAACCCAATATTGCTATGTGCATTAAATTCAAGGGACCCTCCTGGCCAATGGGAAAGATTGATGGGACGAATTCCTGATTTTAGATGCAGAGTAAACCGAAGTGCTCGGGAAAACCTGCGAAACTCGGCGTTGACAAACAAAAGAGTGTAATCATGCACCACAACCCCCTAACCCTCGGGGGATCGAACCCGGACCACATTGGGAAAGGTGAGGGACTCGACCGCTACACCAACTCGCCCTCCTTTATTACTTTACACGAAAATAACATAAACAGTATATTGTCACGAACACATGCCGCGTAATGTAATAAAATATTATTACCTTACGCGGCAATTTCATTACATTACCCGTTTTTATTACATTACACGCAGAATTTATCACATTACGCGTCGATTATACAAAGTGACGCGTAAGTATAAATTTTGTCGTGTTGTGTAATAAAACAGGTAATGTAATAAAATTTCCCACGTAATGTAAGAAATGATTATTTTATTATTCGGCAATTTTATTACATACGCCAGTATACCACATATACTGACATGTTTCGTAGCCGATTTTATATTTAGATTCTAAATTCCTTCTCTGTAATATTGAAACAGGTCAAAGACAGGTTGTTCACGGAATCGCACAGCAACCTTTCTAATCTTCAGTCTAAATGTATACCAAGTGCTTTACAACCGATCTGGCAGAAGGCGTTTGTTTTGTTGTACTTGAATCCATATTTTATACTATACGCTTACTACCCCCACCCAAAAAAATGACAAAGGTCGCAACTTATTTATCATGTTGAAGGTCCGCTTTGTCATTTGATAGTCTCTTGCCGGCTTGTCTAATCTCAAAGCTGTTGTTTTAAGGGTGTGTGCAATGATATACTCTTTTGTTTGTCACCCTGATGTCAATTTCTTGCCACCCCCCCCCCTCAAATTTGTGGCAACCGGCGATCGCAACGAACCGAAATAATTGTGCCCCCTCTCGAAAGGTCCACTTCTGCAAATCCGCACCTCCAAATAAATTCCCTGGCTAACTGGCCTGACTACATTATTAATATGATAGCGATCAATCGACCATGAATGTACCTGTGACTAAGAGGTATTTCGGGGTTGTTATGCTCAAAAAAATAACCGAGCGCTAGCCACCCCCCCCCCCACTCAACACAGGTGCAACGCTGGCGCTTCAAAACTTGGGGCATTCGGCTACGAGGATATGCAAACATGGGTCTTTGGGCGAGAGCAGCCCCCCAACACACCAAACCAAAAAAAATTTTTTGCCAAAACCAGGTGGGTTTCGGGTGGCAAATTTTGCTAAATTACACAAAAAATCCTTTTGGGTGAAATTTTGCAAAATTTTCTAAAAAATACCGGGCTTGGGTGACAGTGGTAAAATTTTCAAAAAAATATGGGGTCTTTGGGTTACAGTTTAAAATCAAGGGGGTCTTTCGATGACAACGATGCTAAACAGGGGTCTTAACAACCTTACATACGCGTCACCTCCAAGTTGTTGTGCCCCTGGGCCTAGCCCCACATTGCCTGCATATTGGCTTCAAAAGTAGATAACATGATTCGTGTTCCTATATAAGCCAAACACATTCTCAATATTAATGAACACTTAAATGTAATCGACCATATCTGAAGAAGAAAATTCTCATTTTTTTCGGCAATTTTGACGGCAATTCCTTTTGTTTTGATATGGCTAACCAACATTCAATTAACTACGTTACCGCGATACGACAGATATGGTGGAAAGGTCATGGGTTAAACAGCAGATTTCATGGATTTCCATACATTCTAACCTGATTTTTAGGCATGTACATCTTCTTAAAGAATTTTATGTCCCCAATCAAATGTTGGGCCAATTGGAGGCCATCTTGGATCTTTCCAGTTATGTTGTATGATTGTGTTTATGGACCCCAGACCAGAGTTTTAAAAAAAAATCCACCGCAAAGTGTTTTTTTCATAGGGGGTCGAAGGGTACACATGACTCCACGTACAGATCTAAACACTAAAGTGTTAACATAGTTCAATACAACCAGTACCTTGAATTCCATACTGCCGGGGAAGAGCTTCCCACAATGCAGTGCTTCCATTGGAAGTTTTGTACAGGTTGCCATGTGCCAAGTTTGTGATCAGTACTGCCATTTAGCCATGTTTTCATCAACTAACGAACCACATCAGTAACTGTACAAAAACTCCATTGAAGCAATGCATTGTGGAAGCTATTGAAATTTCTCTTCAACCGGGGGCGGTTGAATAACATTATCCGAAAGTGCCTGATCAGGGTATTGTTGTGCGACGGTGAGCTCACCCCCTGGATACGCCTTGGCTGATAGAAATTTTAATTTTGCTTGAAAATGGATGTAATTCGAACGTATATTGTCATGTTATTACATAACGCTTAATTTTTTATTACATTACGCGTTCAAAATATGGGGTCTTAGGTTAAAATAAAAAATTTGTTTATTACATTACGCGTCAATTTTTTTTATTACATTACGCGTCAATTTTATTACATTACGCGTTTATTAGCAAACACGTCAAATTTTATTACATTACGCGTCGGATATTACATTAACCCGAATTTATTACATAACACGCTGTAACACACTGAGTTTGATATGAGTTTAATTTTTTCAATAATACTAAAATTACCCACTTGTGAAGCAAATTATTGTCATGTGATTTTGTTAGTTTACATCAAACAATTCAGCTGTAATTGTGAATATGTTCCAAAAACCATATAATTAGTCTTGCTTGCATTGACGGATAATTTGTTAGCCTGAAACCATTAGTAATTTCCTGAAGTCATGTTAATTGTACATTTTCGGGAATCAATATTTTATTGTCATGTTATTTTTGTTATTTACATCATCAAATTCCCGCTTGTGTATTGTGATAGGTTCCAAAACAATGTAATTAGTCTTGCTTGCATTGGACGGATAATTTGTTTCCCGAAACCATTTATTAATTTCCTGAAGTTATGTAATGTATCATTTTGGGAGGCTATATGGGATGAGAATACAAGAGGTTGTAACGTCAGCAAAAAGAATAATTTTCAAATAGAGCTAGGAAGTAGCTAATCAAATATCATTTTATATAATATAAAAAGCAACGGACCCAGACTAGAACCTGGGGTACACACATTTGATAACCCTGTTATCAGAATCATGCTTTTTATAACGAACAAATTGTTTCCGGTTATTGAGATAATTTTAAACCATCAAGTGCAATGCCTCTGATACCATAATATTCTAGCTTGTACAACAAAATATCGTGATTTATGGTGTTCAAAGGCTTTGACAGATCCAAGAATATACCAACTGTGCTTTCATTGCTTTCAACAGCATCAGCGATTTTATCTACTAATTCAGTAATTGCCATGTATGTTGAGTGCTTCGGTCTAAAACCAAATTGCTGTCTGTTTATATCTTATTAGTATCAATATAAATCCATACATCTATTAAAGACCAATCTTTCAATAACTTTTGAAACGCAACGGTAAAGGTATAACACTGGATACAGGGCGAGAATTGGAAAATGATTCAGGATGTCCTTTTTATATAATTGGACTGGAAACTTATTAGAATATCTTGCTTTTATTGGTAACTGTTCCCTTAGTACATCAGTTTTTCAGGCAGACAGAATGGAAAAAAAAGCTGAAGTTGTTGTACCTGAATTTAAGAATGGAGGACAAGTCCGATGTGGGGAAATTTCGACATATCAGGGTCAAGTATTTTGACACCCCCTTGTATGTAATTAAATGCCTTCACGAAATCTTCACGGGTATTTGACTTTTGATAGCCTTGTTCTATGTATTGATACACCACTGGCAGTTTCTTATACACATCAAAACAAACTACAATGTTAAAAACCTTTTCTGATAGTCAGTTCCTAGACCTTCCGGTCTAATGACCAACAGAACTCAGAACTCGCCCCCTCTATGTATTTGGTAAAGTTCACTGACCTTACTCTCATGGAAGCGGGCTGCCTCAAAGTTAAATGGTCGCCGAGTAAAACAACAGGAAGATGCCATTTTGACCTCTTCTTCTTCTTGTGTAGTACTAGCCAACGTTCACAGGAACCAAGCGGTCAGGGTTGAGTGTTTGGAGCAGTTAATTGGTTTGCTTTGTTTGCAATAGGGATTTTGACAGCTTCTTAAATTTGTCATATCAGTGATGGTGACAATTGATTCTGGTAACTTGTTCCAGTCCGAGCAAGTTTTCGGCAAAAATGGAGTATTGTAACAGTCTGTGTTGGCAAATATGTTTGTGAAGGCTCTGGAGTTGGTGTGCCGTGAGGGTCGGTGGCCGGCCTGCCGAAGTCGTCAACTGGAACGGATAGGTGACCATGTATAGATTTGTGGCATATAACCAATCTTCTTATTTGGCGTGCTATCTGTGGTGTCTCCCACTCCAGTTCCTTAATCATTTTAGTGACATGCCAGGAGAATTGGTTTCGAAATTCTCATTCTACAGCAGAATCTAGCGGCCCTGTGTTGAATTAACTCCAGGTTTATTGTGAGAGTCTTAGTGTGCGGGTCCCACACCACTGGAGAGTATTCAATCAACGGTCGCACTAAGGTCTTATATGCCGATGCTTGCTATCCTTCGTGATTGAGTAGGTTCTCATGACAAAACATAAGGTCCCGGTAAGCAGAAGATGATATTGGTTGATGTGTTCATCCAGGTTAAGTCACTAGTTCAGTGTAACACCAAGATAGGAGTGACTTTTTGTCTCTTGTGCAATATAAGATTCACCAGTTTAACTGAATAGCTTGGGGTTTTCTCGCATGTGTGAGTCTCATGGTATAGCATTTTTTAGCATTGAAGCTATTGCCATTTATTTGCCAGTTAACCAGGGTATTTAAGTCGTCTTGGAGTGATGTGTGATCAAACTCACTTGTGGTTTCTCTATACAACCACACACTCGTCCCAGCAAAGAGTCTGACACGGGATTTACTATTGTTTGGGAGGTCAGTATGTAGGCCGCAGAAAACAGCAGCGGCCCCCAACACCGTGCCCTGTGGGACGCCGAAAATCAAACGCGGCCCAGGTTCGAATGCTCACCCCCGACACGACACGTGGACACGATGTGGCGAAAGTGTGATCCAGGCAGTGTTGGGGTGGATACATAACGCCTAAGTTTCTGTAAAAGCAATGTTAGTGGTGGAACAACATCAATGCTTGCTAAATCCAGTAATTAATCAACCGTTTTGATTATTAAGAGATAGGACAAGCTCTGTATTGTAAGAATAGCTGAGATTCGGTGGAAATGATGTGAACGGAAACCATGCTGTTTATCTGTAAGGACTGAATGGGTATCAAAATGATGCATAATACTAGAGTGAATGATGTTCTCAAGCACTTTGATAATTCTCAGCACGTGTCCTATCCCCCTTTTTGTAAATAGGCGAGATGTTAGCTTGTAACCATGACTCGGGGAGAATGCCTGTATCAAGTGATTTTTGGAATATCAAACTAAGAGCCGGTGCAAGTTCTTCCGCAGCAATTTGGAGTACACGTGAGCTTATTCCATCTGGACCGGTTGCTTTGTTTATGTCCATATTTTTTAGCAACTTCTCAACCCCCTCAGGGATGATGGTAATATCAGGCATGGTAGGGATGTTACTACCAAGTGGCTCTTGAGGGAGGTTGGGGTCTTCAGAAGTGAAGACACTTTTGAACTGTCTGTTCAAAATCTCAGCTTTGCACTTATTATCTGCTTCAAAACCGGCACCATCTCTTAGTGTTGGTATACCAACTGAGTCAATTTTGAGGCTTTTAATGAATGACCAGAATCTTTTTGGCGATTCGGTACAAACAGAAGAAACATATCTCCTGTATGCGTCCTTAGTAGCATTGTGAATTTTTTTACGCTCATTTTTGAAGCGTTCATAGCTAACTTGGTTCCTCAGCTTTTTGTGTGCTTTAAAGGCCCTCTGTTTACGTTTGTGGAAACGCCTAATTCTCTTAGTAATCCATGGAGATTGGGTGCGTTTAGACACCATTTTTGATGGTACGTGTGAGTCTACATTTTGCTCAATCGCCTCCATGAATTCAGAGTATAATTCACAAATAGTTTTCTGATCAGACTGGGTATTTTGTTTCACAAAAGATGATTACCACCCCCTAAGGTCACGCTTCAAAGCATCAATATCGGCCTTATCAAATAAATACCGTTTATGCGGTTTCTTTTTCATGATCTTTGGTCTGGAGCCAACTATTATCAGGGGTATACCATCGCGATCACTTAGACCTGGTATAATGGTGGATCTCTCCACCAATGTTGGGTTCGTCGTAAAGAACAAGTCCAGGATGTTTTCACCCCTGGTGGGCTCCTTAACAGTATGCTCCAGGCCAAAGTCAGCAGAGATTTCAAGCATTTGTTTAGAGATAATGGGTATGGCCCGCCGGGCTAAAGTGTTGGTTTCACCAATTAACATCAGGTAATAAATAGTCCTTGCAAAGCCCAGATCTGACCTTAGAGAGCGCTTTAGTCTACTCAAGGACTCATTTAGTTCATTCATATAATCTCTAGTACCACCGAATTTTTGAGACCTATAAAAAGCCCCTATGGTGACATCCTTTGAAACCTGAATATTGATGCGTGCCTACAATTTTACAATCGGATCCAGGTAGATACCTGGGTCCCCAGGGTCCCTATAATATAATTCTTCAAGGCAATCAGGACACCCCACCTTTGGTTTTAATTTTACCCTCGCATCTGTCTTTGCGAAATGTGGAGAGGAAGAATCAGAAACAACTCGCTGCTGTTAATGGACGGATCAAGGTGAGTTTCAGTCCCTTTATTAACATCAGGGTTATAGGTTTCAATACAATTTGCAAAATGAAAACCTCCCTCTTATACTACCAAAATGATGATGAGCAGTTAATAGAATCTCCTAAGGATTTCAGGTTTCTGATCATATAATGGTTCTAGTGACAGCATTTTCGGGATTTGTGCCTGTTACGCGTGTCACTTCTCTGTCTAGATCTATGCCATTACCTTGACAGCTCCCTTTGTTTGGAGACGAGGCGCCAAACGGTGGACTAAAGGCCCGCTTGCTATTCAGGGGTAAGGGTTAGCTAGAGAAGATATTAGAGAGCTCAACTCAAACTAGTATCGGTAAAAAGCGAGCTGCAAAATTTGGCACTTGCCACATTGAATACAAAATCCAGGACCACGGCTGCCCTGAAGTGCCTCATAAGTTTGTGTACACATGTCCATACAATCGACATGGAACCACAAATCACACTGGTCGCAGCAGGTAGCCCTTTGATTCCATCGGGCTGCCTTGTCACAAATACCACAGGGAAACTTGGGCTTATATGGCCCGGGATTTGGGTGGAGATCCCTAGCTTGCATCATGATAAGTCGTCGGCCGCGTCACATAGTGAAGTATTCGACTTTTGGACTTTTTGGAGAAATTTGGCATATACGTTTGTTTTGTACTACTCTACAAATTCACCAAATTTCAAACCTCAAAGTGGCTTAAATTAGTGAAATATTAATTAAATAATTATGACGTATTTGCAAAACGTTAAATTGTCCGCATCACATAACGACCGATTTTGTCCGAAAATCTATTCTGCGCAGGCCCATAGCGTCGTATCTGCATTTTGAAGTATTCGCCGTTTCACATTGTGACGTATTTGCGCAACGCGTCACATAACGACGTATTTTTGCGTCGTATTGTTATTTACAAGTTGAAATTGATATTTTGTCGTTTTCACATAGTGACCGTATTTTATTTAACATAATTTTTTTTCAGATATCTAATAAATTGGAAATTGATTAATTAAATATATTTGAAATTCAACTTATTTAGGCGATTTTTAACTAGGTTTTTAATGAAATAATGTGTTAATTAACGGTATGGATCTTCAAAGCCGTTTTTTTTTCGAAATGCGTATTTGCAAATACGTCATATATGTGACGCGGCCGACGAAGTAAACATACAAAGCACACCTACTGATCTACAACCTTTTTTAGCACTCATGTGAGAGAGATTATTATATGTCTTCACACTAGTGTAAGTGTAGTAGCAGGTATATTATGATACTGATAGTTTGTACACAGTAACAACAACGGGTGAGTTTGATCGTTGATAAAGAAATCCACAAGACAATACCCATTAGTATGATTGTTGATGTTGATGTCATGTACGATGTGAGTGTGTTTGCATGCTTCTCGTGGTTCAATCTCTGTATGAGTCCTCTCTGTGTGAGTCCTAAAATTAAAACAAATAATATAGTACGGATATTCATCTTGCAAGAGAACAAGGTCACCTATCTCAATCCAGTGGAACTACTCACGCCAGCCTCCCTTCCCCTCACGGCATAAAAATTCTTACACGCCATCTTTCCTCTCGTGGGAACCGCCATGATAGATTCAGGTAGTGCCCCGGATGTAAAGACGTCACTCAGGCGAGTTGGCCGTGTATGATTCTCGATTCTATGCTTGAGTACTGAGTCTGAAATTTAACGAAAATCCAGACGTTTGCAACCAAGATTTTAATCCCAGTAGGGTCCAGAGTGTTGGTTAGTCCCGCTGGTAGGCTCAAACAAGTTCACTTCGAGCACAAAAGGTGAAATTTCAAGCTCAGTTTTGAGCAGCATAATTGGAAAACAACTGCTCGATCTCACGCATGCGCACACCTGCACAATGTGGCTTCACTTTATTGTCAAAGTTAAAGGAATTTTGTATAACAATAGAACATCTGTGTGGAATATGTGTACCAGGAGGTGTATGCATTGTTTCCCGCCATATTGCTAAGGCAAAAAGCAACTTCCTGTTGTTTCAATCGGCGACTCAGGCCCGCTATCCATGTGTAGAGGTCAGTGGTAACGTTTCGTCTAAGAAAGTCGACTGAAATTTATAGAGGTGTAGGACACCCGGGCACAGTTGACAACTGTAAGCACTGATCTCTCGCCGGTTTGATGACGGCAGCCTGTGTGTTTCTGTCCCACTTGGAACCAGTCATAGCTTCCTTCGGGTATCAGTTTACTTTGCGGAATTTCCTCGATTATGGTTATTTTGGCGGACTTTGTAAGTGTGAAATTGACGGTGGCAAACCCATCATTAGCCTGGTTGTTTCCTTCACCTCCTTTTTGCTACGATTCCTGTAATCATTCTGCCTCATTTAACAGTCATACTGGTTGGTTTGTGTATCTTTCATGTTATACATTTACTTTGCTTATTACGATATGGCACATTGATTAATGATTTCTACTCACCGATTTGCTCTCCGCTTGAATTGCGCATGCTCGAAAATTCCGATGACGTCATCGCCTGCAATCGACTGGGAGATTTTTCATCAAGACTTTTGAGACTCATATTTTGGATGAATATATCACGTAAGTTTGGTTTTTCCTATCAAAATCTGGCATTTTTATGGTTACTACGATGCATACTCTACCGATTCAACATGTATTTACCACACCATTTACGCTCCCATAGCATCTGTACTGCTCGGTCACAGCGCCGCCGATTCCGTATCCGCATCGCTAATTGGCCGGCCGGCTATTCTTAGACATGCGCTACGTCATGGGACTCCCCAGCAGCCAAACGCTGTGTTAAAGGCTTGAACAAGGAATGAAAAAAAAAAACGGTTTCGCGGTACCCTGGATATCTCGAAATCGACGAATCAGGTAGTCGATCTGATGTTAGAAACGGGTTCCTCACAAAAACACCCGTTAGCTCACTAGTTTTTGAGTGCTTGGAGTGTGGCATGACTTGACAGCAGCAATCGATAATTGAGCCAGCTGATAAGGTAAGAAAAATGCTTGTATGGATCGTCTATTCACGTTTTTTCGTCTTTTTCAAAAAATAAACCTATAAAGGGGGCGGACCTGTTTACACAGGAACGGAGTGCCATCTCTCTTTCGAAGCGATTGGGCCAGACTCCACCATATAATGTTGCTGTAGGGGGATCGCTACGCCTCTTCTACAGCGAGTCTGTTACCTTCCCAATATTGAATAATGCCGGTACCCATTTATACACCTGGGTAGAGAGGAGTAATTGAGGTAAAGCGCCTTACTCAAGGGCGAAACACATTGGCCTCAGTGGGGCTCGAACTCACAACCTTTGGGGTGCGGGTTGGGCGCTTTATCCACTGGACCACATGTGCCCTCACAATAAACCTATATTATAAACTAGTCACCTAACTAGACAATTTAGTTAGGAATATTTTTGGTGCGTAAATGGTTACGATAGGCCAAGTATTTTGCGCAATATCTAGTGTACAAAAAAATCCGAATCAACGCTATCTGACCGGGTCCGAATATGTTAACAAGTTGTTGTGTACGTGTCATGTCAGCCACTTGGCATATTACCGTCGAAAACTTGTGAACTCCCTAGCGCAGTGAAGATTTGCCACGGTCGCATGGCTCAAATTACTTTCTGACCGTGATTCAACAATGGGCGGCGCTGTGTGCCAAGACGACACGTAAATGGGGTGTTACATGCAGAGTATTTTTCTGTACGGAAGAGATTTTGATGAATTTGCCTAATTTGTGGCAATTTGCCCTGGCGTCTCGTAAATTATAGTGGTGCTCCTAGTGATAAAACGGAAATTCAGTCAAATCACGTCATACGCTGGTTCCCTGCGCCTTTGGCCTCGCTTCATGGCTCGGACTCTTTGGTCAGTTGTGAAGTGGTGAGAGACCAAAGTCGCAGGGAACCAACGTATGACCTCGTACGACCTTTCTTCGACCAGGGACGATCGAGAGCAAATTGTTCATGTATTATATTGAGTGAAAATCGGTGTGTATGGTGTCGTCTATAGTATATTACATGGAAGAAACTAAATACGCCGGTGCACATAATCACGTTTGGGCACTAGTCAACTACGGACTTTGCATTGTAGTGCAAGAAAGTTGTTTTTGATCTATAAAAAATTGCACCGAAGGGTGCTTGCACTCCCGACGGGAAGGGTACAAACCCCGGGGTACAAACAAGCCAAAGTCGCTGATTTCCTCTGGATATCGTAGAGTACTGTACATCATCGAGAGGTGGGCCATTTGAGGCCACGAATATCTCCAGGACGACCACGATTGTCTACCAGACGAGATGATCGCCGACTGCCTAATCTGTGCTCTAACGCCCGGAAAATGCCAAGGAGCCGTCTTCGTTGTTTGTGGAGAAGACATGGAATCAACGTTTCCCGCCAAACTGTAAATCGGAGATTGCTTCAACACGGTTAACGAGCAAGATAAATGACCAAATATCCACACCTAACCGTTCACCACAGAGTTGCTCGACTCCGCTGGCCTAGGGAGCACATAAGGTTACAGCTCGGACACTGGCGACACGGTGTCTTTATGGACGAGTGCCGCTACATCCTTGACCGTCATCGCGTCAAGTTAAGGACAAATGGTTCTTTGATTACGTGGTGAGAACCTCCGAGATGACTGTATTCAGGAATCGATTGAAGGTGGTGGCGGCTCAGTGATGGTATGGGCCAGTATTCATTATGGAGGAAAAACATCACTGGTGGTGCCAGATGGAAACATGAACGCCATCGTGTACCTGGACATTCTGGAAAACCACTGTCTGCCACATGCAAGAAGGGTTTATACAAACAATTTTCGGCTGCAAGACAACGCCACGCCGCACAGGGCCGCTGTAGTGAGACAATTTCTTGAGGCAGAGGGGGTGGAGCAGATACCATGACCTGCTTGCTCCCCTGATGTGAACCCTATCGAGCATGCCTGGAATGCCCTAGGCCGAGCCATCAATGACAGGGACAATCTTCATGAAATATCTACAGGAGGTAACCCAGGCTCTGGCCAATGAGTGGGACAAATCCACCGAAGTGCTCAGGGCGCAGCTGTGGAGCATCTTAGGCTGTTACAACACGACGAGTGAATTCAGAACAAGCAAGGCTTTATGGAAAAGAAGTTCGACTTTAGATGCAGGGGGAATCGAAGTTCTCGGAGAAAACTTGCGAGGTCGGCAACCAAATTCACGTACAACACTGGCTCCACAGGGAATCAAACCCTGGCCCCATCGGTGAAAAGCGAGTGGATGAGCCACTACACCAACTTGCGTCAGTTTGACCACACGAATAATGGCATGCCCCTGAGCTGCGGCATGCGGGGCAGCCTGCACTCGAAGCAAAACACACTCAGCCATTAACCTCTCATTAAAAAAAATGACTACTGAGTTGCAATAATAGCCAATCCGTGAATGCGCTAATTATCCCATTAATTCTCAATATGGTTATAACTAATAGTTCTCAAATGTTTTTTATTGTTATCTTGATTTTTGTGATTTAATATATTTCTGTTTGTGACTTTTGATAAGATCCCTAACAGGAAAAACTGGGCTTGTTTACAAGAAAAAAAAGGTTCTTGTAGTCCTATATTCACATGAAAATCAATGTGTTTACATGCTGAGAGACCTTTTGTGATTTTCCTGGTATGGTGTAATAATAAACATTGCATCGCCTATTCCATTATTACTGCTATTATATTGAAATACTTGTGAATTTCCCCTGTTGTGATATGATGTAATTTGCTGTTAGTGTAAGGCCTATGTGGATGTTAAGATGCAAGGTTATTTTTATCGTATAAAGTAAGCCTTTTAATCAAAATGACCTAGCACATGAGGAAATATTCGCCAGACATCTTTTAACTGCAAACTTTGACATTCAATACGTCATGTGTAGTTAGGAACCCATGTAACCACGGAGCTAGCAGACATTTGTAACACATCTCAAGTACAAAAGGTTTGGGTGATTCTTAAGTGCCGCAAATGGTGCCTTAAGGAGAGGGAGCCAAAACAAAGTTTGTACAGGGGTCAAATTTTTAAATTGGTTCAATCGTATTGAAAAGTATACCACGTTAATGTGTCTAACCATAAGGATTCAGGAAAGGTATAGTTTGTAATATCTGCAGCCTAGAGTTTCAGAGTTACAGGCTAAAAACAGCAAAAATCAATAAAAAGGGTCAATTTAGTTGTACAGGGGTCAACCTTTAAAGTTGCTCCGATTTGGTTTAAAAATGGTGAAATTATTCGTGGGGTTCATAGGATTAAAATAAGGAATAGTTTTGACTGTCTCAAATGCTTAGTTAAGTCCATTGCATTCAATGGGGCTTGACCTTGTTTACCCCTACTTTGTTAAGCAGCCAGTTGAGACTAATGGTACAATTTGAAATCAGTTTGTAATTGTGACATTTTTTTCTGTATGTTACCGTACTTTGAGCCCGTGTATGGATTTGGTTGTATCGCCGTTAACCCAAAACATTTAGAATAGAAGAAAAACATTGAAATGAAATTTCCTTCAGGTTTGCCTTCTGTAATTTTTGTGAATTTTCGCGGATGATGAAATAAGAATCCCACCCCGTGTCAAAATTTTTGCGTTCTTGATTTTTTTTTGTCATAATAAGAGACATTCAAACAGATTTGCCGGTAAATTGACACAACAGTTGTAGGTACGGTGAAATATACCACGTGTCGATCAACAGTTGTTGATATGAGTAGAGAGAAATAAACACGTGTCAAATTGGCTACTGTTTTATGGCAGTAATAAATACGTATTTGGCGTCATGTTGTGTCTCTTAATTAGACTTTTAGTATTTTGGTTTAAAAAGTAATTATATAGAAAGCACTACACTTTCATTTTCACCTGCAAAATGCATAAGGGTTGCTTTAAAATCAAGGAATGCATTGGGGATAAATTCCCCATTGTAATCGCATTGCATAATGATTACAAAACTTACTTTTTAAAGCTACCATGCTCAATTATTGCGTCTCAGAAAAACACCCGCAATAAAAATGTTATTGAAATTTATATACTTTCTAAAAGCTTTTATTATCTTGAATTAGGTAGAAGTGATTAAAATATATAGGTTAATTTGATTAAGTTTGAATATTTACTATTATATTATTAAGTAGAGGGTGAGTTAAAAAGCCGGAACTCTAAACAGTGGCGGCACCAGCATCATACTTTTTCTTTTGGGGTGGACACAAATGGGAAGAGAAAAACAAAAATGGGGGGGGGGGGGGTTTTTTTTTTTTTTTTTTTTTTTAAAAATGAATATATTTTTAAAAAGAAGTCTACCTTTGCTGCTAATTTGGGGGAAACGGGGATGGGATTATTGACCTGCTGCTGGTGGCTAATTTATTGTACATGTAAGAAATTAAACATAAACAGCCATATTGTGTTTAAACAATTGCAAAAGGCAGTCGAATGCCGTAAACAGGCCAAAGGCCAAAATTTTAACGCTATGCTATATTGGATATAATCCATGAACATAACAAAGTCAGTAGAAACATCTAAGAAATGATAGGCTCTTCATCAGGCTCAATAGCGTTAAAATCTTGAACTTTGACATTATAGTAAGATCAGCAAGGCATTGAGTGTAAATTCGTGTTCAATTCGATCATCATCAAAATGACTCAGTGTCGTTATATAAAATAGAGGTCTTTCACCTCACTCATGCATAACCTATAACAAAATGTGTTAGTTCCCGTAGTATTCTTCATTCAGATCAAATTAATACCAGACCTCAAAGTACTTGTGCTATTCAAAGTGTTACCCATACTTTTATGCATACATATCCAACATGCATGTCGTTCTCCAGATTTAGAAAATCTCCAGAAATTTGGAATGAACTTTACCATTCCCGGCAAGATGGCCGCTAATCCGAAAGGTGGAAGACCTCTATTCAAATCATTTATGCACAAGGCTCATCGTTTGTGTTTAAAGGGTATTTCTGACCTTGGCGTCAAAGAGACGTAACACTATGGAAAAGGGCGAGACCAACAAGATTCCGACGACGACAATGATTACGACGATGAAGACGACGGCGACGACGATGATAATGAGAAGAAGGGAGAAGGGAAGTGAGGAGAAGGGGAGGAGGACAAGGAGAGTGGAGATAATAGATAGCAACGAAGACGACTACGTTGAAAAATATAAAAAAAATAAACGAAGAAAGGAAAGAAGGCTGGGAAGGCAGGGGAAGGGGGGAGACAGGTTTGTAGTAACTTTAAATTATTTGAACGTATCAACACATCAAATCAAAATCAAATTTCTAGAATGAAAAATATATTTTTGTATAATTTATTTATATAGCTTCAATTTACATTAATATTTTATACACCAGTGCTACTGTGTATTATATATACATCTCATAAGATGAACTAAACATGTCATTATCCCCAAGTTCTTAAATTTATTATGTTCTTTGCTTTCCATTATGAAACTGTCGGTGTCTATTCTTGTCCGATCTTTCTATCATATATACATGATTGAATAGATTCATCAGGATCGGTAGATACGACATCTTAAATTAGAGATCCTATATTTATGATCTAATGTTTCATTTACTTGTGAACCTTTTAACACCCATCACTGCTGTCTTTATCAACTAGCATCATGTTTGTGAAGTAAAAACATAAAAACACAAAAATATAAACATTCGTGTTTCTTGAATAAAAAGATACTCTTATCTAACATTTGAAATTTCAGTTGAATTATTCATAAAGTTTCAATATTACATAACCTTAAAACCACGGCAAGACTTCCATATGTACCCCCCTCTCATATATTTACATGCAACATAAAATGTTATTATTTTAGCTAAAATTAGGCCAAAATTAAAATAAATTTTGTATCATGTAAATATATACGAGGGGGGTACATATGGAAGTCTTTCCAAAACCACTTTTGGACGCACACATTTTGCGTATTATGAGTAATTACAAAGTATCTTCCAAATATTGTCAAAATAATAAATACAACTTGTTTCATGAGTTATATAAAAATAAGTAACTGACTTTATAGGAGTCAATGGTCATTTCGAGATCTTTAGATTAAATAAAATGTTAATTCAAATATCGAAGGATATAAATTCGGGGTAAAAAATAACGTAAGTCTTATACGGGGTGAGTAAAAAAACCAACTTGACCAGATTGTGTCCGCCATTTTGAATTTTTAAATAATTAATATCTAACATGTGTGGTATAATCGGAAAGCCTGTTTCAATATCTTTAATTTGCTGCAGATATAATTCCAATCGTTTAAGTATAGGGGGAGCTACAATCCTTTGAATCAAGTAGTCAACTTTTCACCTTATCCACGGATTCCCATTTGAATGCACGGCGACCAACTAAGCAAATTAAAATGATAAGGGTATGTCATTGTTTGTCAAATAATGTGATATCTTAAAGGCGTAAAAGCCAGTGATAATGGTAAGTTTTATTTGTAACACTTTTTTTCAAGATGTGGTATATTTTGGTCTACAAATAAAGACAATACTTTAACCTCAAAAGGTTGTCATCGATGTATGTTACTTCATATGGTATGATTCATTCAACTCTTCCAGAAAATGATACATTTGTATCAAGTTACTTTAGTTTTCAAATTAAGTTATGAGTGATGAGACAAAAGTAGAAACGTTAAAAGGGCATCGATGGCAATCTTGACTGCATTTGTGAATATAAATTAGCGTCCATTTATTCTACACTCAATAAATAGACCGATTTCCTTCTGGACAATGATTTCCTTCGCTGAAACGCTGTTCATTTTACATTTGTGCGATCGTTGAATACCAGAGCGCAAAACCAAATATGGATCAAACGTCTGTCTCTGCCTATACCTAATCGACGTGAATGATCTTTACATCAAATTAAAGATAATGAAACTACGCTGCAGGATGATACCACATATATTAGATATATGTAATCAAAAATGGCGGAACCAACCAGGCGTGAGTTTTTTTTTTTGACTCCACCCTGTAGATCGCGGCATTATAAGTCATAAATGAACCAGCTGAAAGAAAGACTAGCATAAAATGCCGACGTTACGAGTAGAAGACAATTCAACATTAACATTATGTTAGTACGACAATTTCCTGCATTTATTTTAAAATGCGAAGCTAAATTCCTCACAATGTTGACATTTTGCTGAATAATATCTGGAATTGTCTAAAACTTATCAATATGTGCTGTAAAATGTGAAAGTCGAGTCTAAAAACAGCTGTTTGCTGTATTAGTGAAACGCGAGATGTGTAGAGCTGAAAAAAGGTCGAAAATTTTGCTGCATAAATTCAGCAAGTTAATTTATATAAACTCATTTGAGTAGATTGTGCAAGATGTCGAGTCCTTGAATAACGGAAAGCTCCATTGCTATAATAGGATAAAGAGTTGAAGTAACAGAACTGAAATGTGTGCCATAGTACTATCATCTTGCGAGCATGGTGAGTGGAACAACGTAGTAATCTGCATATTTATCATTTTCCAGAAAAAAATCGTTTTGTGCTCAAATTCCTTTTGCCTTCTATTGTTTTTGAAGTCTTCTTTCTTTCATAAATTTGTTACTTTAAAGCAATATTGGCACATTTTTTGAAGAGCGCCCCGAATTTTCAAAATTTGATATTTTTGCACAGTTACGTTGGTAATTGTCTAGGAAACTATACCTGCGAACGAGAATGCTAAAAAATGCGTATTTATCACAAAATAAGCGATTTTGTAATTAGAATTGGGATCCCAGATTGGACTTAACGGCAGAGCTGGAAATGCTACGTTTATGTCCGTCCATGATGAAATAGTGCCACCTCGAGAAAATAACCTCTAACTTGACTTGCCCGAACTATTAAAACAACTAATGGATGAGCGAGAATGCTAAAAAATGCGTATTTATCATAAAATAAGCGATTTTGTAATTAGAATTGGGACCCCAGATTGTACTTAACGGCAGAACTGGAAATATGTCCGTCCATGGTGAAAGTGCCACCTCAAGAAAATGACCTCTAACTTGACTTGCCCGAATTAATAAAACAACTAATGGATGAGCGTAGACACGTACATGGCGCTATTTCCCGGGTATTTCACATTGGAAGGCCGTTTCCAGCAGCCGAATTATTATCGGGGATCCCCGATAATAATTATTACAAAATTCCTTCGTTTGTGACACATAGACATTTTCGAGCTTAACCATTCACAGGTATAGTTTACTACCCAGTTACCAATGCAACCGTGTAAAAATCTCCAAATTTTTGAAAAATTGGGGGCGCCCTTCAAAAAAAATGTGCTAATATTGCTTTAATTTGAGGCTGGTAGCTATGTGCTTGAAATGTGTGTTTTTATCAAGCAAAAAACTCATTTTTACCCAGAATGTCAATTACGATTTTATTACACTCACATGACATTATACGCTTAAATCTTTAATCAACTCCTAACAAAATTCATCTGTTATATTTTGACACATTTGTAGCTTTAGGCCTACTCTACTATTTTATACGACGATTGGGTGAACAAGAAGAGTCCTTAAAAGGACAATCTGCCCTAATGAATTTAGCTTCTTACATAAATTAGGCTTGTTATATTATTTTGCATACCTGAACACTTAACATTAGGATGGGGAGGAGGAGGTATTAGTATTTAACGGCACACCAACCCTATTGTGTCATATAGTGTCGTGAAGATACGTTATTAACATTAGAACGCGATTAAAGTCCATACTTCAGTAATTAGTTACTAAGTTCCATGGTGATGATGATGTAGGATGACTATTGTTTTCACATCCTCTCCATTGCTTTAACTTAAATAAAATTCTCTTTAATTAGGCCCAAGAGTCATTGCTATTCAGCAAGTCTTTCCAAACTAACTTTAAAGATTACTTCTTTTTTATTCTTAAATTATAAGAATTTATTAAGGATTGAAAGTCATAATCGCACAAAAGCCTATTTTTTGTTTTTGTTTGTGCATTTTTTATAATGCAACCAGTGGCAATGAAGTCACACTTAAATTAATTAAGCGGAAATTACCATCTTCATATGTAATACAAATTGCGTCTTTAATAAGTGCAAATTACATAGAAAAACTGTTAACTTTTTGTCATGCATGATATAGTTAAATAATATGATGTTGAACTCTGCCAAAAAATCTACCACATGAGTCTAATGTGATTTTTAAAACTTTCACATAAACACAAAATATGGCTATTTAATGGCAATAAATTTTAAATCAATATGGTTATTTGTTATTTATGAAATCCTAGTTATTTCCATTTTCATATCCAAGGAACAGCACACTTTTTGCTAGTATAATTGTAAGTGCCGGCCCTAATTTTAATCTGCCAATGGGACCTCCTAATCTTAAAACACCACACTGTATGAGAGTAACTAACTAACTTCTTTTATCTTTTAGTGTCTTCCCTAATATTCTCACTGTAAAACTTTGATTGTAATTGAATTTCAATAAAATTTGTGTCAACAATGCTAATGTTTTTGTAAATCACTCATTATGTTGCTTTGCAAATGTGGTTCTGGTATTGTAATCACGAGCATATATTTCTCATTGTCCCAATATCAATTAAGCATGTTGTTAAGACAGGTCAATTCTACACAAGTCCATGCAATAAGCTGAATTTCGTATTTGCTCCAAAACAAAATTAGGAATTAAACATTTTTGTACGTAAGAAATATTTCTCAGCTTAATCATTTCAGGTAGGCATATTGTTTGATGGAAAAAAAATCAGGACTTTCAATTCTTTAGGGACAACCGATATCTCCCGTTACGCCTTTAAAATTTCTAAAACCAGTTTAACCACAAGGTCAATATAAACTGCAGTAAAGAGAGAAGCACTGTGGCATCTTATGTAATAATAAGAATGATGCATATAATTATATAGCGTTCTTACAATAACAAACCAAGTATCACAGTGCTGAACAGTGTTTTATTTATTAGGGGCGGCTTCAGAACTCGACCACCGGTTACTCGCCGGATACGCCCGGTTCTATGTGGTTATAACCAGTTTCTATTGTTCTAAACAATGAAATCACAGTTCAACTGTCCTGAGCCGCAGGTCATCCGGCGGTTGAGTTTGAAGTCTACTCTGTTTTGGTTAACCCTCCAATGTTTTTATGTATTTATTTAATTTGGTAAATAAATCTGAATCTGATTTGGACAGAGTCAAAGCAACTTGGTATAGCTTAATCAGTGCTCTGTTGCTACAGCCAGACAGTGACGAAACACCAATGGATACTGAGAGCTTTTCACGGCTCATTTTGCCCATATCAAATGAACCATGAAGAGAGTGGCAATTCTGAGTTTAATTATTAGCTCCTATATATACAAATTAAATCCAGAATCGAGTACGGTACCTAGAATAAATCCAGCAAGTACTCCCACTGCGATTTTTAGCCAGGGACCCTTGGGTCCAAAGGCACGCTCTCCAACCATTACACCACTCCCACTCTTCTTCTCCCTGTAAATATGTCACGAGGTGCGTGCTTTATTATCAATTCGCATACGATTAGAATGACACGCTGTATTAATTTGTCGATATTTCTTTTTGAAAATAGGGGTTGAGTGCATGCTTATGCGAAATTTTCTGAAAGTTAGGTTACAGTTTGATTGTAGTTCTCCTAAATCAACTAATACACTCACCTTAATAAAAGAGAAGCTGCTTTCATGTACAAAATAAGCAAGGAACTGAATTTTATATACTATTCTGCATGTAACGCATGAGAAATTTCGGTTTGGAGTGATAAAATGATAGAAAACTTGGGAAAAAAGTTTTCGCCCATACACCAGTTTGAAAAAAAGGAAGGCAATGATTACATGGATCTCCCTCGACAAAACGTGTAGTGGGGCTATCTCCCGGCCCCCTTCCACCAGGATTTCCGCCTATGCATATATTGCCATATCTGGATTAATATTAGCATCATAATAATAAATTGGAGGTACACTATAAATAACCGTAAGCAATCAACGACAGATATTTAAGGGTACTGTTTTGACCTTTTCTGGTTCATAAAGAATCTTTTTTTCAATCATGGGATTTTGTGAGTGGTTTGTATTGTGCACGACTGCTGAAGATCATTTTAAAAACTATCATTTTAGAGTACACGTCTAATCCAGTAAGTCATCTACCTGCACAGTCTGGGTGGCTGCCGAGGATTCTCCACCAATATGTGATGACGTCTCACTAGCAGTTGCACTCCCATCGGGTGGTTCTGTGTTCGTCGATGCTTCAGTGCTCTGGTTTCTGGAAGATCCAGGCTTCTCATCCTTTGTGGTGGTACGAATGGATGTGAGTACCTAGGAGGTGGATTGAAGGCCCCAAGTGGATCTTGACCGGGTCCCGGAGGAGGAGGTCCGCCAGGCCAGAAATATCTTGGATCCATCGGCGGTCTGTCGTGCATATACGATGCATTAACCATTCCATTATGGTAGTACATAGAGGAAGGTTCCATTTCATTCCTCCAGCGCTGCATATTGACTCTCCAAGTGAAATAATGGTAGATAGAGTAGGCAGTACAGACACACTATGAAAAGGATACGACATAGAAACTTTTAATTAATACAATGAATCCCATTTATTAAGGTAAGTTGCGCGAAACGTACAATAAACAGATCAGATTCAATGTACATTGTGTCATTCTACAAAATTAGGCACACTTGATTTTGAAAGCTGGTCAGTCATAGGACTCCTATACACACTTCGCAAATCACAATCTATCTCAATTATGAAGGGATCTGACAGAAACTTAGTCGATACCCTGGGACAAACATACTTCACGGATTGTAAACTGTGCTACAAAACAGTGTTATTCTCATGTATATACAATCATTGTATCCGTTACTCGGGTACCCAGAATGGACCAGGAATAATATAAAAAATGCGTATTTTGTGTAAAATATAGATTTATAAATATCAGGATGCATGTCATTCGTCAGTTAAATATTATTTTAACACAGTTTTTTTCTGCTTAAATTCATTATGTTTTTGAGGCAAAGCAATAGCTTACAAAATTAATTGTGCAGAAATGCACGCTAGGAAGTTTCCAAAATACAACTAGATTGAATACAAGTTTGCTTAGTTTTAAAGGGACAAGCAGCGATTTGGTGATCACAAACATCGAAAAAAACGTCAAAATTCGTATTTTGGTATTTTTTGTTACTGACATAGATGTGCTAACATGACCTCCAAGTGGTTGACCTGAAATCCGTGTATTAAAGACAAGGCGGCATTTTTTATCCGATTCTGTAATTTCTATACGTGCATATCAAAATTCTGACTTGAGATCAAAAAAGCCCTTTCGCGTGAATATCCCAGATTTATAAGCGTAATATTGTGCACCATGACATGTACAATTTGATCTCAAACACAAATATTATTAATCTGTGTTTATTATGTACTGGTGTAAACCACAATCAGCTGTTTAGTGTAGATTTTGAGACGTCATCACTGTATTTCTATTTGCGGGAGACGGTATGACAAATATCCTCAAACACTCCATTTTTTCACTATTTTGTGTTTTTGTTCCTACATTAAGGTATAGTTATATGGAATTGCACATGCTTATCTTTGGTTTATAAGGTAAAATAATGCATTTCAACATTTTTTATTCTCTCTCACATTATCGCCGCTTATCCTTTAAGCTTACAAAATAAAGCTTATATTCGGGGTAATTCTGGTCCCTACAGAGTGTCCCAAAATAAATGCAATCTTCGCAGTTGGTGCTATAATTTCAATATTACTGAGAATTATTAAAATTTAATAGCAGATTCTGAATGCCTAACTAGTTTCGTACATCCTGTCCAATTTTTGTCTGATACGATTCACTGGTTTTGAAAACAAAGGCTATTATGTAACCCGCTGTCAAATTACTCCATTCCAAGTTTGCCTTAGATCGTTGAAGCTGGTTCACCTTCAAAAGTTGAATAACATGTCTTTTAACTACAAAAATCTTCTGGTACTAATCCTGTCTTTTGTTTTAAAAAATAGATTACTAAAATATTTGTCATTAAACTCATTGTTTTATCCACGGTCTTTTATCGTCTGTGCAGTGATTTCCTCTACTCATATTAGAATAGTAACTTGGCCAAACTTAAATGTTTTAAATATTTCAGTGTGTCTGACAAATCCGCGTGAATATTGCAAATTGCAGCAGAGGGATCAAATACCAAATGAATGGAAATTGTATGAATGGATGTTGAAGACTTCCAAGTTATGGACCATTTGATAGAAACAACAAACAAACACAAATAATCCACTGAAAATCAAACTTGAGTTGCGTCAAACACAATGTCAGATGCCATTGTGAACAGAGAACATTTCCCTTATTTGTCAAAGGCATGTTGCCTTTATATGTGTAATATTTAATTTAATTACAAGGTTATACGGGGTTAATTGAACCAAACTTAAGTGGTGAGGATAATGAGACAAGAGAAGAGATATAAAAACCCACACCTACGTTCTTAAGCATGCCTTGATTTTGTATTCATCAGTCAAACTTATGAACGGCTTAAATTGTGGCTTACTAACGTAATCGCATTTGTTCTAAAATCAGTGAAGCAAATTAGATTAAATTTGAACAGTAGGTGAAGAAAAGGATAGGCCTAACAAATATCTCACAACATTTCAACATTTTTAAAATAATTTTGAAATTATAGCCCCAACCATTTCTATTCATTTGGTATTTAATCCCTCCACTGCAATATTCACACGGATTTGTCAACATTTTAGTTTGGTCAAGTCGCTAAGTTACTATTCTAAATATGAGTAGAGGAAAATATTGTACAGACGATAAAAGACTATGAATTAAACAATAACGACAAATATTTTAATTTATTTTTAAAAAGCAAAAGGCAGGATTAGTACCAGGATATTTTTGTAGTTGATAGACATTTTATTCAACGTTTCAAGGTAAACCTGCTTTAACGAGCTAAGGCAAACTTGGAACGGGGGAATTTAACAGCGGGTTACATAATAGCCTTTGTTTTCAAAACTAGTGAACCGTATCAGACAAAAATTGACAGGATGTACGAAACTAGTTCGTCATTCAGAAACTGTTATAAAATTTGAAAAATTCACAGTAATTTTGAAATTATAGCATCAAATGCGAGGATTGCATTTATTTTGGGACACCCTGTATAGTACATTTGTCCCAGTTGATAACTAATAAGTCGTAACAACTTTCCCAAAATAATAAATACTCACATGGAAAAAGAAGAATACGGCATAGACGATAAGCATCGCCATGGTCCCAGAGTGACGGTTCCTGAACGCCTTTTTGCCAGCATTACTTAAAGGCTGTGTGCCGTAGTCTTTGATCTGAAGTATAAAGTACAAACAATAATACACGTAATTTCTAATTAAGCGTGTTTGTGGGCGGCAAGCTATACATGTAGCTGTATTTAAGTATGTGTATATATATATATATATATATATAAAACCGTCAACTCTGTTTTTCACCTCGCAAATTGATGCGCAAAAAGAGAACTTAACATCACTCTAGATGGAGATTAACTGCCACACGACCCAACACCGAAGTACCTTGGCATCATAATGGACCGCGGCCTTACTTTCAATCAACGCACCAAGGCAGTCGCTGCCGATTTCACACCTCTAATTACCACCAACCCAACTGCCAGGCATTGTTAAAATTAGTGACAGTGGGCCCACATACCTAAGTTGACCCCTCAAAAAAGCTTGGATTTGTCTAAAATGGCTGGAATTTTCAGCTAGATATCATTTTTAGGGTTCTGCTTAAAGGAGCATAATGTAAATCAGAAGTGTCTATGACTATTCAAATTTTCCAGGCCGATTTCAGATCTCTTTCTGCAGAGAACAAAATGGCCGGTGCTTCTATTAAAATATTCCGTGCTGGTCGGTTGAATTTTGTCGGGTGCCGATTTCTCACCGGTGCTACGTCAACCCATGTAATTTCCCAATCTTGCTTGGCAGCTGACAGTATCAAGATCTCCTGCTAAGATCCTAATATTTAACAGTCGCATTAATCAAGTAGCGAAGAATGAGAGTTTCTTGAAGGCAATGTTGTACACGAAAGTATAGGCAGTTTATTTAGAGGTGGAAACCTGCCACGACGCAGTCTCGTGTCATCTCTTCAGAATCTTCGCAGGAACTGGATGGGGTTCATCCTTCGACACTTTACATACACGGACTGCTTGCTTTGAAGACATACTCAACTAACTGCTGCATCACTGCACCAGTATGAATTCACAGTTTGCTACCCAGATCAAACCACACTGCTGGCGCAGCATCCCTATCGATCATCTGGATCAATGACAGATGTATGAGCAATGGGCATCCTCTACATTTAACCTAAACAGTTTTGATGCCCCATCTTGCAGCCCAAAGGCTGTAACCTTGAATAGGAACGCATGTGTCAACCTCAACAGACTAAGAACTGCCGGCCGTACAAGCCTTCCTTCCCCATAAGATCGGTGCGGAATTTTTCACCAAACTGCGTTAGTCTCGCGTTTGTGGAGATCTACAACCATAGCCACATCATAGATGACTGTTAGGTCTAACAAGTCCCCAAGAGAATACCAGGCCCTTATCAACTGAATTATGAACCTATCAGCTGTTAAGGGAGAAAGTTCTTCCACTGTGATTTTTGACTAAACTAACGACGAGCACAAAGGCTGTCCCACTTTATTTCTCTGAATTTTGCATGCATACAAGCCGAGGAGCGCGAATTCTAAATTTGTTTGTGAGAGTCGGCCTCTAAATGACAGCCTACTCCCAAGTATACCAGTTAAATAGCAGTTTTAGAACTTAGGTGTATTTCGAATTGTCTGCTCTTCACTGTCGAATACCTCGTTATCCTAAGCCAACACACATGCTGTATCCGCAACTTTAAAATCCTATGGCTTTAGAATAGTTTCTCTGAGGAAGCAAACTTTTCCAAATGGTTTTTACTGCTGCTGCGTCTACTATTCTTCTATCGTGCTGCATCGATATTTCCATACTGGTAATAATCTGTAAGGATATAACCAAAACGTAGCCTGTCGCGGTTTTTTTTTAAAAAAACCGTTGCATATATTGGCTCATTTTTCTTACTTTTTCGGCCAAACGAACTCCAGTGATCCAGCCACTCCCTCACTACAGACATTTACTTACATTAAGATAGTGCTTGTAACAGCAATGGCCAGCATCATAAAAACAGCGGTGATCATGATGACAAGGATGTATAACGGCGTAGAAAAACGGCACATTCTGGATTTAATATATTCAAATACATTAATACTAGGGATCATGCAATGACAGATTTAAATGTTAAAAAGTCATTTTTTTTCCAATGAGAACCACCACAAATGAAATTTGAAAATTCTGTGAACTATATAGTCTCTTAAATCCTTGGATTTATTTTAAGTCTAAGGCAGACTAATATTAGGGAAAAAACCTCTTGGAATGTCAAAACAACTCCTTTGGATTAAAGATTAAATATTTAAACGGGTTCATAAACAGTTGTAATTCATTTAAAGGTTTATTTTTCAAATCAAAAGAACTTATTAAGTCCAAAAGATGTTTGGTTCTTTAGGAAAAGGGAAAAACGCAAGGCCGTATTATAATGACCCATGTAGTTGGGGAATTGATTATGGACTAAAGTGTTTAGAGCGGATCATTGGTTTAACTTGGAGTTGCGCTGGGAGGCATGTATGCACTCGCATTTATTTCATTGTTTTTATTTTCTGCAATGTTTTATTTTCTTAAAAAGAAGGAAAAGAAAACGTACCTTCCTTACGGCAGTTGGAGGCAAAACTGAGGCAACAACCAGAAATCCAAAGAACGCCACTGACACGCTGTTGAACCGAGTCTTGATCTTCAAAATGTCCAACTCATTTTTCCGAAGCTGAATGGTATATGTAAAGAAATAACATCTCACAGTATTAGGGTCGACATAATTCCGAATCGCTCATCGTGTTGCGACAATGCAGGGTAAGGACATGATCTGTCATTTGAACTTATATTGTAATTACAAGTATATCATAGGACCACATTGAATATCTTCGAATAACGCGATTCTACCCGGGGTTTTACGATCCTTATTGAAGAAAGGCATTTGTTTGAGATAAGGGTATATCTACGTTTCGTTTTGAAATATAAACCTAAGATTACGGTTCGTTGTCATGGTTACGTTTACTCGAGATAAGGAAACCCGGTGTAAAGAAATGAGTGTCCCCATGGAGGAGAGTGTCCTAGCTACCATAGCAACATGTACAGAATAAACCAGTGATCTGTAGGACGAGCCATGTTTTTTGAACTGTGCTGAAAACAAATGATGCATAGAGCACTCAATGGAGAACAGAATAGCAGATGGTGGTAGGAAACTCAGCTGGCGATCTGACCACGGACACTGTATTATATGACACCGGCAATAGCTAAAGCTCTTATCCCAGGGTCCTTACCCCAGGTTCACAAATCGAAACAATGGACCTTCAAATAATTAAAGGGGGTATGGCCATTTAAGGATATGAAGTTTTAATCTGATAGATTGGCCTTCACCTAAAAAACCCACCTGTAAAGTTTCGCGCAGATATTTTAATGCTTTTAATGTGAGGCGCAGAAGGAAAATGTTATTTCGTAGCCCCATAGGTACTGTGTAAAAATTAATATTGGTTCGACCAAATTGGGTACATTTTCGCGTATTACTTCAAAACCAAACATCCTTGGCCCTAAGATTTTTTCACAGGGTAAATGAGAAAGATAGTAGCTTTCTTCTGACACCAGAAATGTTGACCACTTCCGGGTTAAAATCTGGGCTTCTGGGACGAGGCTATTAGTGATCGGGGCAGCGCCTTTAGGGCAAGATAGGGCTCTTATCTTAAAGGATCGAAAACAAAAAAAAAAACAAACTCCCAAAAGGTCTCCTTTCTTAAAGGATCGAAAGAACCCACTCACAAAAGCACATTTTTCGAAGAGTGCCCCCCCCCCCCAAAAATATCAGTGCAGAAAGAGGAGGCAAACACGGTAGACTGCACAACAAAATTAAATGTTAAGATACTCACGATAGGGGTCGTCCATGTCAACATCGTAAGGAAGAATGGTTGACGGCAATTCATAGCGAGATGAAAATGAGCCCTTCGACCTAAAGGTAAATATAATGCATGGGTTTCAAAAACAATAGATTACTTTATTCGCAAAATCATACTGATGATGATGATAATAAGGTAAAACCATCTTTGCCCGCACTTATAAGGATACTTTTTTAGAGTGTTAAAATCAATTGCCATTTTCAGCAAAGAAATCAGAGCAAAACTTGAGAGGTTTCGAATCACCGCCGGATCCCGCACAGGATCTCTGATTTTCCCTTTAAAGTTACTAACTTACTAAGGGAAAACAATGTTTGTTTCATGAGAAACTGAAATAAAGTGACATGCTAAAGCGCTTTATAATTGCTTGCATATGCAATTCCTGCTATGTAACAGTTGTGCAAAGTTTTGTAAAGACAGCGTTATCTAAAATTTGAATATCATGTGATTACTGTGCGTTCCCCGTGAAAAACGGCGGGGGCAACAATTGCGTGGGTCCCGCTACACTTTTTGAAAAACATGGTTTCTCAAAAAAAACATAAACCAAGAAAAAAATAAAAAACTTAAAAAAAGCAAAAAATACAAAAAATGTACATTTAAAACTATAACATATAACATAGTATGACATATTAATCGAAAATGGTTTGTGGCCCATTTTATGGAAGAGATTGAGTTTTGAAAGACTTTTGACCATGTGATTATTTAACGAGGAGGAATGGTATTTCATAATTTTTACAAAAATAGTTAAATCCTACTTGTAGCTGTTACGCTAATTCAACACGCAGGACAAATAGGCATTGCCTTACAACATGGCAGCGACCAAACCACTTTGACTGCATCATGTGCGCCTCGAAAATAGAATTGGACGCATAGGGCACGCTCAAAGTTATGAAATCATGGCGGAGTTTCCCCGCGCGGTCAGTTTCACGCGCTTTTGTGTGTGTTCGAGTTTTACTCGCCATGTCGAGTGGGCAGCCGTTATACTGGTCGAGTTTACAGCGCTATATGTCCAGTTTGCCCTCTATACATCGATTTTTGCTCTCTATATGGTGAGTTTGACATAAATCATGTCCAGTTTCAAAATCTCGACATGATTTTTTCTCAACATGAGGAAAACTCGACATGATTTTTTGGTGAATGTGTAAAAAAAAATCATGTCGAGTTTGCTCATGTTGAGAAAAAAATCATGTCGAGTTTGCTCATGTTGAGAAAAAAATCATGTTGAGTTTGCTCATGTTGAGAAAAAAATCATGTCCAGTTTGCACATGTTGAAAAAAATCATGTCCAGTTTTTTAAAACTCGGCATGATTTATTCTGGACATGATTTATTCTGGACATGATTTATGAAAAAAAAAAAAAAAAAAAAAATGATTTGATACGTGGAGCGTGCCATAACTGCACCATGCAGCGACAAAACAACATTGTCTGCACCATGCAGCGACAAAACAACATTGTCTGCACCGTGCAGCGACAAAACAACATTGTCTGCACCATGCAGCGACAAAACAACATTGACTGCACCATGCAGAGACAAATCAATATTGATTGAACCATGCAAGACAAAACAACATTGCACTTTCCTCGTCTGCCTGGGGAGAACTGTAGTTAAAATTTCTAATCAATGCGAATATCATATTCCGTTCTGATGCTATCCGCTTGTAAAGCGATGGGCACCACTCAGACTTAATACATATAGATTTATTCTCCGACAAAGTGTTCAAAAAGTGTTTTTTCGTGTCGCTCACAGTCATGCACAGTTTAAAGCTTGTTTTTGCCCGTTAAGAATGAATGTTTATTAATATAATTATACCATAATTCGAATGGATACAAAATTGCTAAAAATAACGGAAGAACAATGTTCCAATATGTAATACATCTAACAGATGTCAATATTATATTATACACGTTTTGCATAAAAATCTGGTTTCAAAGTAACAATTCCCAGCCCTAGTAATGAAAGAAATCCCTCGTGTTACGTTCATGCGGGGGAGCGTGGCCAGGGTATTTGTCTTTGGTACAGAAGGTCCCCGGTTCGAGTCCACTTGCTGGAATTTAATTGGGTACTAAATTCTGGATTTGATTTGTAAGAAATATTGATTAAAACTGTAATTCCGCTCTCCCCGTGGTTCATTTGGACATGGGCAAACGAAGCATGAGAATACCGTCCTTCGGAGGGGGCGTTAAGCCGTCGGTCCCATATACATGAAGAATCACGCCTGTATATGTAATCGCAGCCAGTTTCGATAAGAGTAGGATGAAAACCCCTGGCTGTCCCAATTCGTCCTGATTTCCCTGGGCATCATTGGAAAGCAATAACAATAACTAACCAGTTTACATTATGATATAGGTCGGTGACCCTAAGTTTTCTTCTGAAAGCGCGGTAATTGAATACAAAGTTAAGCAATAATTTACGGATTTAATTCTGCACCAAAGTGTTAGGCAAAGCTGCCCAGCAACATTCTGCATGATGTGGACTGTGGCTCCCGTGGACTCATATATCTGCTTTCACACTGCCAATGAGCACAGTGTTTTTTTTTTTTAAACTACATGCGCTGGCCACCACTTTTCCGGGAAAAGATCTTAATCTTTATTAAATTAATTGAATGTTTATTAAATATTAAAATAAACAAACTCATCATTGTATCGGCTGGACCAGTAAAAGTTCAAACCAATGTGAAAAATCGGTAATAAAAACAACATCGGACTGCAACATGCAAAGCGACAAACCACCAAAAACATGACTACAGCGTTTGTAGCGAACAAAACAACTTGAACTGTACAATGCAGCGACAAAACACAAACATTGTCTGCACCAGCAACAAAGAAAACAACATTGACTGCACCGTGCAGCGATAAAACAATGACTGCACCGGGTAGCGACAAAAAACATTGTCTGTACATGCAGCGACAACAACATGGCCTGAACCAGGCAGGGACAAATAACATTGCCTACAACATGCAGCGATTAAAACGACATTGACTGCACCATGCAGCAACAAATCAAAACATTGACTTCACCGTGCAGCGACAAAAAACATTGGGAATGACACCGTGTAAAGCGACCCACCCAAAAAACAACATGTGTGTACCATACAGTGACAAAACAACATTTGCCTGAACAGGCAGGGACCCAAAATAACGTTGCTATAACATGCAGTAAACAAAAAAAAAAAACTCGCATAACCAGCAGAGGACAAACAATATTGCTGCACAATTTGCAGCGCCCAAAACAACCTTGTTCCGCAACATGCTGTTGTGACAAACACCGGACTCTAACCATGTAGCGCCACCCAAAAAAAACATTGAATGAACCATTCAGCGACAAAATAACATTGGACTGTCACGATGCAGCGACAAAACAAAACATTGCCTGCACCATGCAGTGGACAAAACAAAATTAAAGGCGCCATGTAGGACAATATTAACATTTCTTGCACCATGCAGAACAAACGACATGCCTGCACTAGCGAGGCAAAACAATATCGGCTGAACCATGCAGCGACCAAAAAATATTTCCTACAACCACAGCAGCAAAACCAAAAACAACATTAATGCACCATGTGTCGACAAATTAACATTGCCTGCACCATGCAGAGACAAATAACATCCTTGTCTGCCGGAGAGATTAAGAAATTAAAAAAAATTCAAAACTAATGTGATTATGTATAATAATTATACCTTTCTGATGCTATCGCTTAGAAAAGCGATGGACAATTCTCAGACTTAATACCATATATATTATAAGCGGTCGTTCCTTACCAACCCTGGCTTGTTGGCTAAATTGGCAAGCACCCGTGATAGTAATACGGAGGTTTGTCGGTTTTTTTGAATCCAGCCAAGCCTAGCGTTTTTCAAACACTTGTATGCTTGCGCTGAGCCAGGTTTTCAAGGAAAAAAAAATTAACAACAATTCATTGCTTGTACCATGCAGAGGCAAAAACAATATTAACTGAGCCATGCAGCGACCACCAAAACAACCATCGCATTTGCAAAGCGTCTCATATTTTAGCGTAAACTAACCCCACGAAATAATTCGTAGGTCACCGGCACAAGTCGTGGTGGTCGATTGATGTTATCATATAGTAGTAAGCAGTAGTAGTAGTATGAGCTTATTCGGTATTAGATATTGATTCAAGAGTAACACAAAACAATGTTTTTTTGCCAGATCGGTTTGCATATAGCATTGTGTATTAGAATAAGGCGTATTGTAGATTGAAATTGCTGATGGTTCGAGACCCCATGAAACTTTCTTTGGTTTAATCATTATCAAATTTTTATTTTAACAGCTAACCACGACTTCCTTGATAGGGAAATACACTGCATCGAGGTAGAAAAGCAAAGGGGAAATGGTGGATGGAAAGGCAAAAACACAAGAAAGATTTTTGACAATGGTATTTACCACATTCAAAACTCACACAGTATCCATGGAAGATGAAGTATTACAACAAGTGTAGCAGGAAGAAATACTACATACGTGTAGATCATTTGGTATGGATGAACTTCAGGCTGCCATTTCAAATGGCAAAAGGCTGTGTGTGGAATGCAATAACCGCGGAAGTTGTCAAATGATCCGGGATTCAAGACATTATTCTCCACTTCTGTAATGAAAGTTTTCCCCCCCCCCCCCCCCCAGATGGCAACTGTCGCCCAGAACAGTGGAATTTAAGACCAACATAATTCCCATTCTTAATTTTAGGCGACCTAGCAATCCTGAAAACTACAGTCTAACCTCCATAGTCAGCAAGACTTACATAGAATGTTGTTTAAATCGTATTCGTTATCACTTCGACCCATTCAGAACGGTTTTTTCGCAAAGGAAGAGAAACAGTAGGACAAATTTTCGGTCATTCGTAGCATGTTGGCAGGAATCAGGCCGTACATGTAATCTTCCCTGCCAGTATAACCTTTGTGGAATTCCGCAAAGCTTTTGATAGCACACACAGGTGGAAGATGCGGCAAAACCTTGATGCCTTATGGAATTCCAAGTTGCAGCTGTAGGCTTATGTTTCGGCAGCACCTTTGTAAGGTATAGCTTACCTGATGGCGACACAGAAGCATTTGAAATAAGCGCCAGGTGTTCTTCAAGGAGATACAGCTCCTTTCATCTTCATCGTAGTTCTAGACTACTGCCTCCGTCAAGCCATTCATCAGGAACAAGCAGGAAACTTGGATTTACCATCAAACCAAGGCAATCCAGGAGAATTGAAAAAGCACAGACCAATCACAGATCTTGGCTTTGCATGATTGAACTGGCCCTTCTTTCCGAAGATGAGAAGGTTGGATTTTAAAAAAATGCCCAAAGAAATATAATTACATGGCCTTGTAAACACAACGACCAATCATACCACTCAAAAACAGAATAATAGCATACAGTAGCCAGTCAAGACTTCAAATACTGGGTTTGCTGAATAGACATCTAAGCAAAAAATGTAACGAAAGGGACAAACATGGCAAGATGTAAAGCTATAGAGATGATGATTTAAGAGAAGTTAGAAATCAACTACTAAATCGGCCGTTTAAATAGAACACCATCCGTTATAAAATGAGGGTGATAATAGGGTTGGTATCCTAAAAAAACGTTGATGTCTACACAATGTTTTGGTAGCCGACAAACACAAAATTGCCCTGCACCACGCAGCGGCCCAAAAAACAAACATTGCCTGCACCCACGCAGCGACAAAACAACATGACTGCCACCACGCCGCAGCGAACCTCAAAAAACATTGCTTACACCTTGCCACAAACAAAACAGCATTGACTGTTCTATGCATGCAGACGACCCCCCAAAACAAGTGATGCACAAGCGGCAAAAACATCGTCCTGCCTCACAATTTATATGCAGCAAAAAAAAACGCGATTGCAGTCCAGGGGTGCGAAAACTTCAGCGTGGGCTAAACGTTTTCCTGTGGCTACCGCACCGAAAATAAAGGGAGATTGCCATGTTTTTGGGGGTTTTTTTTGCATTTAAGAATCGCGGTCTGCGGTACATATCAGGTACCAGGTCTACAGATATAAAGTATATTTTCCCAAGACCGATTTTCCAACCATGTGACCAATCCGTTCCGTTCCATTAGCAGGGAGAGGAGACTACTTACCAAGGGAAAAGATCGATAGAATTATTGACTGAAAAAAGGCCACCACAAAAAAATAATTATGTTACCCCCTTCCATTGCATGGTGACATTAAACATCCATGTTACATTAATCAGACTGTTTCATTCAGGTTGGGCCTTGATTATAACATAGAAACGTACTATACACAAAACTACCGCTGTAGGGGCCTAGACCCAATGTCTATTAACAAAAATTTAACAACAAGCCCTCTCAGCTTCGGTGAGGACGTCTGTGAGCGAGGACGTTTCTTTTTTTCTCTCTGCCAATTTTTTACATTTTTGCCGATTTATTATTATTGAACTCAGTTTGTCAATAGTACCACTACAGGGGGGGGGGGGGGGTCGTACGCTGTTGATATTCGGAGGAGCTTTAATTGACGAAGTTCAGCTCTTTTGGGTCTTTGTTAAGCTGTTTTTCTCCATTCGGTCGTGCGAAACTCGGAAATTGTGTGTTGGGTTCCGGAATGCGACGCTTTGTCGGCATTATCGATACGGAGTGACGTATAGTCTATTGCAAATATGGCGACCGGGAAAAACGTGGCCTCATTTCGCTTTTTCATATACATCTTGACCACGGGCTCATTATCCAGTTTCTGAAACCAAAGCTTAATCGGGATAGCTCACTTGTTGCTTCATTCAATGCTCTACAATCTTCATGTCAGCGGTTTAACGCATAGTAACCACATCACTCGCAAAGCTATTTGTCGCACGTTAGTACGACAGTCGACTGACCATTGGACAATGTTACAAATTTTTTCATGTATGACTAATGAAAAAGTAGGCTGATGATGATTAGTCCCAATCCTGGTCCACCTAAGAATGCTGGTGGTACTGTATTTCAAACCAGCTCTAGTAAACGACCGCCCATCTAAGTTTTCCCTGTGTGATCTTGCAGTAGTTTGGTATACCTCGCGAAAGCCATCAGCTGTGATGACAACTTGGGAACCAATTGGACACATGAGTCCGTGTGCAGGTATCTCTAATAAAGCCCTACAACCAAACTAGTAAAGCTCAATGCCGAAATTTCATTTATCTGTGACAAATGCTCCGTACAAGTAGCTTACCATTTGCTAATGCTGATCTAGATTTATTTGATAGTACACCTCCTCAATTAATAGTAGCGAAGAACCAGATGCCTACTCAACTGCCCTCCTACATCTGATCCAACACCTCTTTGACTGTTTTACATAGAGTTACATTTAATTCATCTTAAAACAGATCACTATGCCCAAACACTGTCGGAAGGAAACCTTAGACTTAGCGCTAACTGTTCCAAAGCTGCAGTAATACGATCTCTGAATCGTGGCTGGATTCGTCGGTAACTGATTCTGAAATTTTGATTTGAAGGCTATTCAATTTACGCCGCTGTGATAGCAATCGCCAGGTGGCGGGGCGTCTGCCCCATATATAGAGCTGAAATTGGTATAACCCACGGAGTGATCTACATGTTTGATTGAGTGAGGCCAGTGTGGTGTGACCTCTTGCCTACCCAAAACAAAACCAATGTCTAGTGGGGGACTATCTACAGATCCCAAACTTATTCCAAAAGAATTTTCTTGATAAATGATTGTGTGACTTTCAAAAAATTGCTTCTGTCACAGGAAACTTATATCTTAGGGGACACTAATATATGTACTAGTGTATTAATCCTCTCTCATGGTATAAACCCTACCTAACTTACTTCTTGTGAAGTTTAAAGCAGGCTTAATCGATCAAGCCAACTATGGTCACTGATAACTCTGAAGCATCATTGATCATATTCATTATTAATTACAACAGCTTGGTTTGTCAAAGTGTGGTGGTTGTAAACAATTGTATCAGTGAATCCATTTCCTGGTGTACTGCACGAGAGAAAGTCTGTTCGGGTTCCCAATTGCTCTCATAACACTGCTTCTATAAGATCCATGAAACACTATGATGCCAAGTTTTTTTCTAATTGCTAAGTACTTGCGACTGCCCGGTCATCTGTTTTGGATACCGATTGGTGTTGAGGCATGGTCAAATTTTAAAAAAAAAAGTTTATTGAACGCGTATTCTAATGTTGCGCCCCAAAGTACCATATCCGTATAAAAAATAGTACGGAACCGTGGGATGACCACCTGCACTTAGATAAAATTCATAGGCCGTGATTAAAATGAGCTTATTCAAAATGAAAAAGGGTAAATACTTGCCTTCAAATATGAAGATTGATACCTCCTTACGTAATCAAATTCAAAGGGAAATAAAGGTGCTAAGGCCCTCTTATTTGCAATCTCACTTGATGAGTGTCAGGGTAACCCCCGTAAGTTATGGCACATTTGAAGAGTCTTGGCGTTATAGCTCTCGAAACCTCAAATAAGGCTCAATAAATTGTTTATGTCGATGGGCGCGTTGTGCTTTGACACACGCTCAGTTTGTAATTATAGAACACCTCTTCTCGACAGTTGCGGCTTCCTTAGTCAGTAAATACCCTGCTCAAACTAGATTGTTGGCACGGTTTGTCGAATCATTCATGATTTTGATAAGAGCAAAGGGCATGTTCGTGAAGAATTTGTGCTCAAACCTGTTGATGCAGATTTTGTTTTTAAAGAACTTTCCAACCTGAATATTCATAAAGGGGCCGGTTTGGATTGGGCTCCCACCCAAGTTCTTGAAAGATGGGGCTTTTATCTTGCACCATTAAGTACCACATATGTCACTTGTCAATCAATACTAACCATGTTGCCGACGATCTTAAACTTGCTAGGGTTGTGCCCCATTTAAAAAGATAAAGCAGGTGGATTGTTGGAAAGAAGTAACCTGTTAGCGTCCTGAGTTGCGTCTCCAAAATATTGGAGAAATGTGTCTTGATTGTATTCAGGGAGGAATACCTTAGATCTAAAAAACCTATTATCAACATCAATCAGGCTTTCGTTTGGGATATTCAACAGGAATCATGTCTACTGTATATCTTACTGACTACCATAGAATTGAGCTGGGCCAAAGGAAATTATGTCGGCATGATTCCTTTGGATGTCAAAAAGCGTTCGAAACAGCGTTAACCATCGATTTTGGGGTAACAAAACTTGGGCGATGCGGATCAACTCGGATTGAGTTCATCTATATTATCCAAATAGACAGCAAGCTCGTTTACATAGATGGTTAATTCTGATTTCCAAAATCTTCACCTGTGGTGTGCCCCAGGGGAGCCTTTTAGGTCCTTGCTTATCTGTGCTATGGCCATGATATGGAAATCTCTGTGAAGAATCGGCTTTGATCTACGCAGATGACAGTGTCTTATTTCATCTGACAAAAGCCAACCTTGAAGTGTTTCCAGAAGCCTCAGTTGAGGACCCCTGAATCTTGTAATAACTGGCTAATGACAAACAAGCTCGCTGCATGCCGGCAAAACTGAATGCATTTTATTTGGTTCCAAAATACAGTTAAAAAAGGTCAACGATTTTCTATCATCGTTAATGGCCAAAAAATACAATCTCAAAAAGCTATCAATTATCTGGGGGTGACTCCTTGACCAACCCTTCAGGTGATCTATGGTTTAATTCCATCATTACAAGGTGACTGAAAACTCAAAGTCGTATATAGACACTCTCAGTATTTTAACCGTAACTTAGTAGGACCCTCAGTTCGGCTTTATTACAGTGTTCATTGACTACTGTTGTACTCGTGGTACTGTGGTATTGGTAAGAAGTGTCAGCATAAGCTTCAATCATTCATTCAAAATAGAATGCTTCGTTTTATACTGCCTATGTCACCCAGGGATCATATTAGTCAAGTTCACTTTGGTTCAGTGCATCTCTGGAATTCCAAAAAATTTATCATTTTTCATACTAGATCTAGCTTATATAACTTTCAAGTCCCTATGTTAAAGGTCAGGCTGTTAAGTCATTTCTTTAAATGCATAATGACTGCAAGAACTTGCCCTCCAAGTATCAAAATGTGTAAGCGATAAGCCCACGTTCAAACGTTTGATTAACTCCATCTTCCCAATATCGCCTTGAGCCATGGGTCGGCTGATTTGCCTAACTACACTTTCCAAGTCTATGGTTGGGTGTGAAAATCACCTTTCCAAATCCATGTTCATGTCTGCTAGTTCTGTTTTTGCATTATTGTTGTCCTTCGCGCACAGGTGCCTCTGTCATTTTCCATGGACCCCAAGGCAACAACAACAAAAAGTTGGCAAATTCAGCTGACTTAAGGGTTATAATGGCGTGTCATTGACTGTTGTAGTATTTGCCTAACAAGTTGGGGGGGCTTTATTGATTTTGTTTTGTATGAGTGTACTTATTTTGTCGATTTGCCGAATTAATAACAAAACAAACAAACAGTACTAAAAAGGAAATCTTATAATGCAGGAAGTTGAAAGAAAGTAATAAAAAATAAATGTGGCCTCTGCAATGATGGTAATAGCCACACTCCATTGATTTTAAAAAGATAGAGCTTTGTGATTCAATTCCACTTGCGGATTTTCCAGTCACGATTTCAAGCCTTTTCATTTCAACTAGACTCAAATGGTTTGATTCCCGGCTCTTTTAAATTGACCATTCAAAATAGTTGCTTCATTAATTCAAAAGTATTCAGAATTGTCGGTGGTGTAAGAGGTTGCACAGGGCAGCTTATACTTACTCTTACAGGATCAGTATTCCTGTTCAGATTATAAATGACCGAAGGTTGGACAAATGATATCTTGGACACTGCAAATATTATAACTGAAGACAGTACATATTATTAATTTTTTATCATCATCACTGCCCATCCCAGCACCAAAGATCGCTCTTCAAAAAACGCGTACTGTCACACGTTATGCATTGAGTGATTGGGCTGTATCAAAGAGGTTCTAAATAGATAGCGAGGCAAAACGTTACGTATCTTTAGAAATTCATCGTCTCGCATGTTTTGCCCACCACGACCACAAACTTTTGTTTTCCCCTATTTTTGATTCTTCCACCATTTATTACATAGAGTACACAATAGAAAGCAATAGATGCCTCCGCTTTATTCCACATACTGGGGGTGCGCTTGCAATATACATCTAATCGGGTGTGTCGTGCATTGATAAAATTGAGTAGTGTTGAAGGTGGCCAGGTGTATAATAGTGCACCTGGATCATTTGTGCTCAGATACTCTGTTTTCTCATAGCACTTGCGCGCTAGGGAAAAGATTGTATTCATTGAGGCGGTTTAAATCCAGACGACTGACGTTCATTTCATTCGTTGGGTGGCCACGGGTAGGACCAAAATTTTTAACCACCCAATAAGCACCCAACATCCGAACAACTGATATGGCCGGATTAATTTGTATCGAATGACATTATGTGTGTATTACAAGCACCCAAAACTAATAATTATTCCGTTCCAATATTTCAAAATGTCAAGGCCCAGCACGGAAACACGAATGAGTTTGAAGGGCTTCACCCCTGGGTGTGGAATCGAAAAAAAATCGCATCATACCGCTTGTAGTCAGGTGAAGTTTGCGGCAACAGCCTGAAGGATGGAAATGGAGTACAGACTTTTCTATCGATATATTTAGGTTTTATTAGAACCTAAGCCCATAATTTTTGAACGGTGCTGCAAAAATTTGGTTTGCAGTGAATTTTGAAAAGCGAATATGACTGTTCCCATGTCCAAAATCACTAAAAATCCCTAAAGGAGAACCAGTACAACGAATAATATATACAATATACTTGTAAAATAATTATTTACCACATATCGAGTGGTTTCATCGAAAAACAGAAATAAACAGAATTAACCATAACAATTAATTAAAACCATTGGTATGACCATGTGCTATTCTTAAAATTCTCGCTATTGTATAACGCGTTATGCGACGGGTCGGCCAGTGTGCGTCACACCATGCCTTAGTAAATACACATTATGAAAGTCACGGGGTTGAAGGTGTATTACACTTCTGTGCCGTCGGTATCGCATAATACGTATACATATCCCATAAACACAAGCGCGAAGTTCAAATAGCACCACTTGGTCAGACAAATGTTTTTATTCATTTTTATGCTCTAGTATTATTAATCGTTTTGTATGACACCACTCGATATATGTGTTAAATAATAAGAAATAAAGGGCGATGCCAGGTATCCTTTATGGGCGAATTAATGTGTCCGAGTTTGGTCGGAAAAAAGAACTAATGACGAGGCGCGCCGAGCCATTATTTATTGTTTCCTCACCCCGCAATATTTAGCAAAAATTAAAAAAAAAAAACACCTTTATTTCTATTCTATTACCGAACACAGCGTGCCGGTGATACTATAGAAATCAGAAAATGTATTGGCGACCCACTATTGCAGAAGGTAATGGGCAGTAGTAAACTAACATCAGAATGCTGCATTTTCACTATGGGCAGATGACTGTAATAATTCTTTTTATAGCGTATATTGTATAACTGTTATTCTTGTACGGTTCTCCTTTAAGATATTTCTGATAGAGATGTTGTTCGTGTTACCCGGGGTTTCTAAGCACGATGTGAAGTGTTAATAATGCAATTTGATCATTACATTGTCACAAACAGCCAAAAGGACTGCTCAAAAGTCAAATATGCGATCGGTCAATATAACAATGCCATCGTAATCCTCACGTATACCGATTTATGCTATACAGAAATTTAATCCTGAACACATTATTAAAACATTGTTCTGCAGGTCTGTCCAAAATGTGTTACCATTGACACCAATCTGCAACGTATTTTAACACCTCTTAGAATGCCATTCTGAACGCCCCCAGACACGTTCAAATGTTCTCCACATTGAATTGTATATAGGCTTGTATCTAGTGTTTATATGTATAGTTTGGTCACCACTTTACGACACTTTGTTTTTTTTAGTTATAGGTAAAACAAATACTCTAAAAAAGGTTTGTATTCTGCCAGGACCCAGCACTATGATTTTCCCTTTAAAAGTAACCATATTAGTGTAAAAGTTATAAAATAAATTAATACAATTGTTCTATTTGGTGGACTTTCGTACCATTCCGAACCATTTGTTTTTCTACAATTTTAGCAATGTTTTACCCAATAACTAAAAAAAAACAAACTTAATGGTCATGATTGGGACAAAACTATACATTTTTGGAATCCTTATGACTAGTCAGACAATATGTCATACTTTTCAACATGTTGGAGCATTTAAAATTGTTTGACCCCTGTGTAACCTTAAATTGCCCCTGCTGCAAAAGGGGACCACAATTTGAGGATACTAAATACCTTGAATTGAACATAGAGGTCCAGACGACCTAAGGTGTTAATCCTTTTCGTAGTGGGGAATGAACAATGATTGTTGGATCCAGGCAGTAAGTTCATGGTTCGCTCATGGAGCCGGGTCACTGCAAAATTTTGCTTGACCCCTGGGATTCAAAATCTGTTCACGAGAAACAGGGACTGGTTAACTCAAACTGAGTTCTGGGTGGTTAGGCATCCGATGAATGAGACAACTAGTTAAGCAGATAGTGACGTATATTGTAAGAATTGTGCATTTCTTTATAAAAGATGAAACTTGGCATAAAGGGGTAAAATAAATACTGATTATTTAAGATATGGAACACATCACCGTCATCATCTTCAAGGTCAAAACAAGGTATTAGGGGTTCATCTGAGGTCATTTACCGTTCTGTTGATAAAATACATTCTTTTTTGCTGCATTTTAAATACCCTAATTTGTACCCTGAGTGATATATTGTTGTATATGATTAATTACGGACATGAAATTACAATTAAAATATAATCTGTACAAAAAAATCCCATTGCACACTTAGTGGGCTATAAATATAAAAGATTCTACTTATACAGTAACCGTGTGGATGAGGTCAGTTTTCCTGATTATGTACAACATTACTGAGGTGAATGAAACCTCTCAATCTTTTCTGTCCTTACTAAGACCTTTAATCCTGGGGTAAGCCCATATTCTTTGTTTCTTTTGCATTGCAAATGAATTCCTACTAGGATGACAGTGTTTTAAGAATCATATCATTGAGCACAAGAAATGTATGGAATATATGACCCAAGTTATAAGCAAATGATCAGGTTCCTCCACTTATGATGATCCTTGTGTTTTAACTACACCGCAATTCATTCAAGGTGAGACTTGATTTTGACATGTTTTATAGATATCTGTGCAATAGCATAAATTATACAATGGGATTAAATGTGAGTTTTGGTTTGCGCACGACCCAGCCCATTGTACTCCATGAGTGCTTCTGCTCATAAAATCTCAAATTCCTTAAAATGGGTACAGCTGTGGTGTGTTCTACCTGGCCTATTTGGACCTCCCTTCATTACCCAGATCGGTGTATTCAGGAAGACACAGCACTATGATTTTCCCTTTAAAATGTTAACCATATAATAAAATGTGTAAAAAGTAAACTAAAATTCAATATACAATTGTTCTATTTTGTGGCCTTTTGGAACCACTTACGAACATTGTTGTTTTAGTTATAGGGTAAAAAAATACTACAATGGTACAAAAGTCAATCTCTATTTGTACAGGGGTCACCATTGAAAGTTACTGATAATATATTTTAAATAACTGAAATTTATTGCCTGAGAAAAGGAGAACTCGCAAAAGGTATAGATTTTGGTTATTTTACATGTTTAGTACAAGATAAAGATTTTCAAAGAAGGGTCACCGCCATTTGTTGCCCTATGACCATTTTGTCACATACATGATAATCAGTATTCTAGATGCTGCACGAACTATTCCTTATTTTGAACAATGCTTTTAATTCTTTACAAAATTAGAGCAACTCCTGAGTTGACCCACCCCGTACAAAAAAGGAAATTGCCTTTTCTACATTTTAGCAATGTTTACCCAATAACTAAAAAAAAACAAACTAATTTAATTATAAAAAAGTTTGACAAACTATACATTTTTGGACGACTCCTTATGTACTAGTCAGACAATAGTTCTATTTTTCAAAACATGTTTGGAGCATTTTAAACAGTTGACCCCTGGTGTAACCTTAAATTGCCCCCTACTGAAAGTGGTGGTGACCACAATTGAGAAGTAGGAAATTACCTTGCATTGACATAGAGGTTCCATTACTACCTAGGTGTTCATCCTTTTCTGTAGTGGGGAATGAAAAATGATGTTTGAATCCAGGCTCAGTTCAGTTTAATGGTTCGCTCATTGGAGCCGGGTCACTGCAAACTTTTGCTTGACCCCCTGGGATTCAAAATCTGTTCACGAGAAAAAGGGGACTGGGTTAACTCAAACTGAGTTCTGGGTGGTTATGCATCAGATGAATGAGACAATTAGTTAAGCAGATCGTGACATATATTTGTAAGAATTGTGCATTCTTTATAAAGCATGAAACTTGGAAATCAATGTTTAAAATAAAATACGGAGTTATTTTTAAGATATGGAACCACATCACCGTCAATCATCTGAAAGGTCAAACAAGGTCATTAGGGGGTATCTGGGTCATTTACCTTCTGTGGATAAATACATCATTGATGCATTTTAATACCCTAATTTGGTACCCTGAGTTGATATATTGTTGTATATGATTAATATGACATGATATTAAATTAAAAAATACTCCTGTACAAAAAAAAATCCCCATTTGCACACTTAGTGGCCTATAAAATATACAATATGGTCGAACTTATACGTACAGTGTGTATGAGGTCGTTTTGCCTTGAGTCCTGTACAACATTTAATGAGGTGAATGAAAACTCTTCAATCTTTTCTGTCCTTACTAAGACCTTTCATCAGGGTAGACCCCATATTCTTTTGTTTTGCATTGCAAAAGAATTTCTACTAGGATTGACAGGGTTAAGACTCATAATCATTGAAGCAGCAAAGAAAGTATAGGAAATTAATTACCCAGTTATAATGCAAAGATCAGTTTCCTCCACTTATGATGATCCTTGTGTTTTAACTACATCCGCAATTTCATGCACGGTGAGACTTTGATGACATGTTTTTATAATTATCTGTGCAATAGCATAAATTATACAATTGGGATAAATTTGATTTTTGGTTTGCGCACGGGGGGGGGGGGGGGGGGGGACACCCAGCCCATTGTACTCAAATGAGTGCTTCTGCTCTTAAAATTCAAGATTCCTTAAAATGTGTAACCGCTTTGTGGTGTGTTCTACCTGGCCTATTGGGACCTCCCTTCATTACCCAGATCGGTGTATTCATGCCAGACACAGCACTATGAATTTTCCTTTAAAAAAAGCGAAAAATCAAAAAAACTAAAAAATTATAAATAATTAATCAATTGTTCTATTTTGTGGCTTTGGTGAGTAAAATGTGATTTGATTGTAGTTTTGACGCGAACTGTACCACCAGCGAGCTAGACCCTGTGTCTACTAAATTAAATGTTCATGGTTCGGTAAAGGGGCATTGCGTGATCCAATTACCTCGTCACCCCCGATTTACCTCGAAAAGTTTAGATTCGTTTTTAATGATCTGAACCGTTAGCCTGAGTAATCCATGTGTACTCAAATCTTCGCGTTCAATTTGGTCGTATTTGTAAGAAATTTGCAATTTTGTAATTACACAGCACAATGGTCTATGGACCGTGGGAAACAAGGCTTTGCTCAATTACACAAAACCGCAAGCTCGTGATTCAACTCAAATTTTGTTTAGAGCTTTACTCAAGAATATCTATTGAACAAGGATAAAATGGAATGTGCTGGAATCGCGAATGTACCTTTATTATTCAATTTAAAGCGATAAGAAAGGACATTTCCAGCAAAATACGTCCCTCCCGATTTTTAACCAAAATATTAAATTAAACTTGATTGAAATAAACCTAACAGACACATCATATCCTGTATCCTTCTTCTTTATTTTTTTTTTCACTGTCGTGCATGACAATAAGCCAAGTATGCTTGTTTTATGGGGCCGATCAGTGACAGCTAGACAGGTCTAATCCAGGAAAAACTGCCATTTGTGGGGTGCAAACTTTTCTTCACGTGTTTTAATGTTCCTAAACTCAAAACTCTTTTCAAATAAGCTTGGGGGACACCCATAAATTTTTCCTAGACCCAAGATGGCGGGCCAAATTCGAAATTGCCGCCAAAATTAAATCAATACATAAAAAGTATGTTGAAAATTGGTCATTTTCAATTTTTCCGTTGGTTCTGATAATCCTTGACCTATGTGCTTAAAATCCAGCTTGAAGCAACTACTCTGATTTTATCTCAATCCAAGATGGCGGCCAAAACCGATAGTTGATATTACTTAATTTGAGCTATTCGGCCTATTAATTCCCCTTTTACACTTTTTCTGGCTGGATGTGTTCTCTGAACTCATATCTAATTTGCTGAGCTTACCGGGTACCTAATATTTAGTCTCAAATCCAAATGGCCACCAAAATGGGAAACCAAAATTATTTTACCAGTTGTATAGTTTATGGAGCTTTCCCATTACAGTTAATTCAGTTTATCTCTCATCTTAATATCTATTCTCAATTCACTGGAAGCCATCCATTATAGGCTTCCCCCCTTGAATCCAGATGGGTGCGGCCAACATTCCAATTGGATTTGCCGTCAAAATTACATTAATTACATAATAAGTAACTTGAAAACTGTTATTTGCCAGATTTTTTTTCAGTGGTTGCTGGGCTATCCTTGACCTAAGTACTAAAAAGCTAGCTGAAGCCCTGCTCATGATTTTATCTCAAATTCAAGATGGCCGGCCAAAATCCAAATTAAGCGAATAAAATTACGTTGAACATACTGCCTATAATTGTCCATTTTTCCAAACATTTTTTTAACTGGATGTTTTACTCTGAATGTATACTCTATGTGCTGAGCTTAAAGGCTACCTAATATTTAGTCTCAAATCCAGATGGCCGCCAAAAGGCCACCACATTATCTTAATACTTGTATAGTGTATTGGATCTTCTAACATACAAAAATGACCCTTTACCTTATTTATATGTACTTTGGACATTTAGCATAATTAGTGCCAAATAAACCGCCATGTTTCAATAAAAAATTTTTTTGCAGGCAAAGAACCTGGTAGAATTAAATTTGAATGAGAATATAGTGCTTTTGCCAGCCCTTTCAGATTTACGCCGCCAAATTGGATTTCACGACCCTATAATCGATAGTGTTGGGTGAATTCGAAGGATATATCTTTAGGATGAGAGATCTACTGCATTTACTCGTAATCGGAAGCTCCAGTACACCACACACCTAATTAATATAATTGTGGTGGCCATTTTGGCGGCCATTTTTGGATTTGAGAATATATATTAGGTAACCTGTAAACTCAGGACATACGTATACATTCCGATAAAAAAAATCCTGCAAAAAAGGTTTGTAATGGAAAATTTTAATAGGCAGTATATTAACGTAATTTTGGAGGATGGCTTTTGGATTTTTGGCCGTCCTCTTGATGTTGAGATAAATTCATGAGTAGTGCTTCAGCTGGCTTTAAAGTACTTAGGTCAAGGATAGCAGAACAACTGAAAAAATCTGCAAATAACGGTTTTCAAGTTACTTATTATTTAAGTTCATGTAATTTTACGCCAATGAGAATTTTGGCCGCCATCTTGATTCAGAGCCTATACGGATGGCGTTTCAGGGAATTTGAGGATCCATCTTTAGGATTGACAACTCTGAATTAACTTTTAAACGGAAGCCCCATGCACTATACAACTAAGTAAAATACTTTTGGTACCCATTTTGGTGGCCATCTTTGATTTGAACTAAATATTAGGTAGCCTTAGCTCATCAAATAGAGTATAATTTTCAAATAACAAATCCAGCCAGAAAAAGTATAAAATTTTTTTTAATTTTTTAGTTTTTTAAATTTCTTAAAATTAACGTAATTGTATTAGCTAATTTGGATTTTTGGCCGCCATCTTGGATTTGAGATCAATCATGAGTAGTTCTCAGCTGGATTTTAAGTACATAGGTCAAGGATAGCGAACCACCGGAAAAATCTGAAAATGACAATTTGCAACATACCTATTATGTAACTAAATGTAGTTTTGGTGACCAATTTGTAATTTGGCCGCCATCTTGGATCTAGTAAAATTTATGGGTGTCCCCCAAGCTTATGTGAAAGAGTATGAGTTTAGGAACATGAAACCGTTGAGAAAAGTTTTACCCCACCAAATGGCAGTTTTTCCCTGGACTTAACATGTCTAAGCAGGCAAGTTCAAAACTGAGTTTTGGTTTTTCCCTTTGCAATAACCTTCGAAATGTCCTCGGTAGGTCATTCTACACAAGTAACATTTAAGAAATTTGTATCTGCAAATCTCCTTGTGGCCCTTTGAATGAAGAAGTCGTTTTTGATTAAATCGAAATGTATGTCACAAATAGATCTATGAAATGTTTTATAAAGTTTAGAGTTAAGCAACCGCATGATTCCTGGTCAAATTTTGATAACCAAGAGAAGCATATTGGCCCCTAGTATTTATTTTATACTATTTGTTTTCATAAACAAGCCCTCGTCGTTTTTTTAATGAACAATCCCAACTCAACAACTAGTTAATAACCTTGCAATTCATTTCTAAAGATGTAGGAAATTCAAATTCGGAGGAACGGCTTTGTATGACTATAGCTTTGGTTTTTTCTTCGGTTCATGTTTTTGCGACTATTTGATCTTCCCTACATTTTGCCGTACTTAACGGGGTGTTGTTCCGATTTATGTCCATCGTGTTGTCTACTAAATATGAGAACCTGGTACTTGCATACACTCATTACCAAGTATCATGGAAACAACTGTGGGTTGGTTGGTTTAAGGTTAAATCACTTCTATTGCAACGTCCTATTCTTTTACTGTGCTACATTAAGGAGGACCTATTCAAACAGTAGTATTTTGCCTCTATCTTGAGAAAGAATGGATTTAAGACGCAAATCTTCAGGACGACAATTAGCAGATACGGCCTTTCAGCCTTATTCGAAAGTGATACAATTTCCAGGTACGTAGGGTCCTCAAACATCGGAATGATATATTGGGGGGGGGATTTTTGAGCTTATTTGTTTTTGGATAATTTTTAAAGCACTTTTAAACAATCAACTATGTGTCCATTAAGTGAAATTGTCTCCCAAGTTACACTCTTCTGTAAGGGGCTCAGCCGAAGACTGTTAGTGTTAGGGTTGGTGTTTTAAGCACCCTGGGTACAGGTTCATAGCGTTAAGAAACTTAGGATTTCGTCAGGATCCAAAGCATGATGCACCTTTAAAAGCCTCGTCAAATATTATCTTACACTGATATTAATCAAATTTTGACTGGAAAACCTGTAAAAATCAACCAGATTATAGTCATATTTGCTAGTAAAATTAATATAAAAAAAGAAAAATTAAAAAAATATTTGATTAGAAAACAGTGTATCATATTTACTCGACACTAGTCAAAGTGACAATGCCATATTTTAAGAGTGTTGCATATTGCTTATGAACTCTCCATAACCTTTCTTGTTCATTAGATTAAAACGGTCAGATAAAAGAAATATAAAGTGCGCTCAATGCTCGACATGACACGTTTGAAAGTGCTTAGTAGGAGCCAACCAGTATGTTGAAATACAAATGTGTCAAAACCAGTATAGACTCAATATCCTAATATCGAGCCAGTTGAAAAATGTTTTAGAATTCATTGTGTCTCCTTTACGAGTATACTAACTCAGTTGCTTTGATTAAATGCCTTTCCTAGGATGAATGCAGAGTATGTAAAAACCCTGTTCATGATAGAATTTGTTGAAATCTTTGTACTTGCCATGAATCCCGATGTTCTCAAATGAATGATCTAATAACACAGGGTGTCCCAAAAGAAACATGAAGATTTATTTTTGACATCAATTTAAATATTGCAGGACGGTGCATAACAGGGTCAAAGGTCACATAGAAGTCATTAGGGTTCAAACGCTGTACACCCTAGAAAGAGTCTTGGGTCTGTGATTCTTTTGACTGAGTTTAATAACTCCTACGCATCAGCAGATAGAACAGTGAGCCCCTTTATGATAGAGTTCACATAGCATCAAGGGGAATATCTAGTAGAAAACATGAATTACATTATCACTGATATGACCCTTGACCTACAGATCGTGTATCTCACACCCGACGTGTGGTTGACTTAAATTTGTCTTGAAATTGAATGTTTCTTGAGGACCACCACCTTTTGTCTAGTACTGTATCTTGTTGGCATATTAATTTCAAAATTGTATAATTTGCGGACATTAGGCCTAGCTTAACAACCATTTTATTATTAAACACCCTTTATATTCATTAAACACCCTTTATAGATAGTAAACCATTATTTTCAAGTTTAATTGTGTCTCTTTCATGCATACTGTGGCTATTAGACTATTCTGCATCTTGTTAATGTATTTGGCCCTCCATTTGACCTTTTGTGACCTCTAGGTGACCTTGAACTGACCTATGCAGTGGTTCCTATCCAATTGTTTTCCAATTTAATTCTCTACCTCTCTGCCAAATTTGATGCTTCTTCACAAAATGCACAATTGTTGCCACTATCTGCTTAACTAACTCGGCGGGTCGAACAAGTTAGACCCCGTGCGCAGTGGGGCCCTCTTTTATGCTCCCTTTCGGTCTGGACACTCGGAATCGTCACGATGTCACTGCGCTCCTCATTCTCCCACAAATCGATTGCATAAACCGTTGTGTGTGGCGTTTGTGTCGGGTTGTGCGTGTGTTATTGATGCTGCCACACGCGCGGCCACCGCGCAATCAGTATCTTCTTGGTACTATGCATTAGATATATGGGAAAAAATCGGGAGGCTTCGGACAGGTTAGACCCCGAGCGCAGTGGGGCCCTCTTTCATGATCCCGTTCGGTCTGAACACTAGGAATCGTCACGCTGTCACTGCGCTGTCTCAAGTCTCCAACAATTCGATGCATAAACCGTTTGTGTGTGTGTGGTTATGTGTTCGAGGTTTGTCTGTGGTTACTGATGCTGCCACACGCGCTGCAACGCGCATCAGTATTTTCTTGGTACTTATGCATTAGATATATGGGAAAACTCGGGCATCGGACAGGTTAGACCCCGAGCGCACAGTGGGGCCCTCTTTCATGATCCTTTCGGGTCGGAACACTCGGAATCGTCAAGCTGTCACGGCGCGGCCTCATTCTCACATACACTCAATGCATAAACAGGCGTTCTGTGTGTGTGTGTGAGTCCGACCATTCCGATCCAGAGTTCGTGCCTCCCTGCTCTTAAAGGAGCACCAAAGGCAGCAAAGTGCTCCGCCCCAATGGGAAACGTACCACTTCTTCGATGCAAAGTAAATGCAAATGTCGGCGTTCATTTAGACAACCTGAAAAATCTCAGCCACCACTTTCATGAAAAATTCCAGTCTCAAAGGTGCACCAGCATGTATAGTGCTACTGCTTGAAGTGCTGATTTAATATGACACAACAACAATATACACCTGATCATGTGTATTGAATCAAAACCAATCAGGGCCGTGACGCAGGATTATTTTTTTGGGGGGGCGGGACTTCGAAAAAGTGGACCTTTTTTTTCGAAAAATTGACCTTTTTTGATAAAAGTGGACTAACTCCCTAAAATGGCTAAAATGGTCATTTTTTGGACCTTTGTATCAAAAATTAGCAAAAAATAAAAACAATTTTATTAAAAAGTCAGCAAAAGTGGATCTTTTACCCCTTTGTGGAATTTGGGGGAGTGCGGCCGCACCCCCTCGCACCCCCCCCCCCTGCGTACGGCTTGAAACCAATATCCAAACACGAAGCAGCAAAAGTATCAACATTAACTTCAAGTCAGGTCAAGACAAAGATTGAGCTCAAATTGTGTCATCAGGCTTTTAGCATGTGGTCTGTGACAAAGATCAAACAAAGGAACACAATTGAATATGATGAATGAATGATGGGACTTGCAACAATCATGTCGGCTTTTATACAAAATAGGAAACACCAATCAGTCTCAATTGCCAAGTATACCGTAAACAAGTATAAGAGCATCGGATTTTTTTAAATCACAATGTGGTCTTACAAATTAAAAGGAATGGTACAGGGTGAGTCAAAAACTTGACACTCAGTTTGTGTCCGCCATTGTGAATTTTTTAAGAGACAATGTCTAACATATGTTTACATCTGAAGCTTATTTCGTTACCTTTAGTGCTGCAAGATCATTCGCATCGGTTAGGTATACCGAGCTACAGTTGTTTGAATCAAGTGTAGTCTGTTTTGCGCTCTATCCACGATCACATTACAATGAATGGCGTCCAGCGAGGCAAATCAGGGTCCAGAAGAAACCGGGATATTTATTGACTGCAGAATAATGTGACGCTATGTAACCCAACAAAAAATTCAGTCACAATTGATCATCGATTGCCCTCTTTAACGTTTCTACGTCCTCATCACCCATAAAAAAATCTTTGAAAACATAAATTAACTGGATACATGTATCAGTTTTCTACCTGTTCTGGAGGAGTTGAATTGAATTCATAATAGAAGGAACAAACATCGGTTGACAACCTTTGAGGAATTAAAGTATTGTCTATATTTGTACACCAAAATATGCCACATCTTGAAAAAAAAAGTGTTTCAAATAAACTATATACCATTATCACTATATTTTACACCCTTAAGATACACTTCATTGACATAAACATAGAACATGCCTTATCACCATTTTGGGGAGTCATTTGTTTAGTTGGCCCCCGTGCATCCAAATGGAATCCGGGTAAGGGGTTGGTAAAAGCTGACACGTTGATTTCAAAGACGTAACTCGGGGGGGGGGGCCTATACTTATCAGATTGGAATTATAGTTTGCAGCAAATTAAAGACATGAAAATAGGCCTTCCGATGATACCACATATCTTAGATATATTTATTAAAAGTCAAAATGGGCGGCGGACACAATCGGGTTCAAGTTTTTTTTTACTCACCCTGTCTTGTACTTTCAAGAAAATAATTATGCCGAAATTCTCAACAAGTAATATAATAAATGGAACTATGTTTTCTAAATTGGGCCAGACGCAATTGTATCTTGTGCCTTCTCATTTACGAAACTTATGTGTCTATTTCTCTTCTTCAGTGCATTTTTACGTATAGCTAAGTCATTTGGGGTACATAAAAGTAAACCTTCCTGTGTTCTGTTGCGTCTACTTGAGGCAAGAATTCCATCTCCATCAGTTGCAGCATATCGTAGATTTTATGATAGCTGTCATAGACGCGCTTGGTTTTTGTGTAGCACGTAAAACCCGGGTACTCAGCACTGAAATCAAAAAATAACTAATGAATCTAACTTACCAATGTAAACATGGCGGACTTCACAGACCAACGACTTTCGGCTTCATGGACGAAACTAATTTCTTTCGTTCCAATAATCTAAAGTATCTTCAAAAGTAAACTAAAACTAAAGTAGTAGTATGAGGTGTATTTCCATGTATATAATCCTTACTTTGACAACCAATTTGTTTTTTTTTGGTGTTAGGACGAACAGACTCGATCAGACATTTGCCATACAAATCAGCTACGTTCCTGGATTCACGTTTGGAGTACCTTCGGTTACCTGTAGTACTAGCGTGCGCACCACTGTATATTTTACAGTGAACTATTCATCGGAAAAACAGACTTCAATTTTTTTTATGAACTTACCTGACCACAATAGGAATGAATAGATTGTTACCAAAATTGAATTAAATCACACATGATTCATCAGGACAAAAAGTATTATTTTAAAAAGTCTGAACGTAAGTAGAAGTCATGGAACGGGTTCCTCAACCCAAAACGAGCATACGGGGATGTGTTTCCAGTCTCATTGCAGTCTTTTCGCTACACCAGTGATACGCTGTTAATCTCTGAAAGTTGGATATTGGACATACCAAAACGTATTACAGATTAAAAAAAACTATTTAACACCATCTTATTACACCGCATGCAAACCACTATTTTTGTAGTGTATTATAATCCCGTCGTTTGGACGAGTTATTAGGTCTCTGTTAATTAAATCAGGAAAAATTAAAATTGTATATAGATTTTTTTTAAAAAAAAAAAAAAAAAAAATTACTTGTTTTTTAAATGTTGTGTTCTAAAAGTGACTTCTATGTTCAAACTGCGTCCATGTGTTCCAAACTATAAGATATTTTTGTGTATAGGACTAAGCCACCATAGCCATAATGGTTGAAAACTATCACAGCGTGAGGTTTTTTGGGGTGTTCATTGACCTTTAGGGATAAATGCCTTGTGCCTTGTCGTGATGTGTAATGTATAAAAACAAAGTACAGAGTGGTCCAAAAATAATTTTACCTTAAAAAAAGAAAAAGTTTATGGATTAAATCATCTTCAGTACATATATATTTTTTTCTTTTTTTAGGAACACGAGTCCCGATGTCAGCTGTTCAAGATGCACCCCGTTCTATAGTCCTTTGACGCAAAATACTCCCAACAGCTAGTTCAGAAACTAGTTCCGAACCCCCCCAGAAACGCCCTTCGGTTTACAAAATGTGGGTGTATCATCATCCCATCCCACATCATATCTTTAGTTACATTCATGTAAAAAATTACAATACATACAGTACCAGTTTGATAAAGGAATTAAATGAAGGGAATGTTCGAAAGGCTCTGGCCCGAACGAAACCGAAATGGAAATCACCTATAGTTGCATACATAAAAACCACTAAAGCACGTATACGTATACAAAAGAATCACCAATTAACACAGAGAAAAAAAAAACACATCTTAAACAAGCAAGTTAACTGCATCGATTGTATGATAAAGTGAATTTTGCTTGATTTTTTTTGGATACAAAACAATATCAAAGCAATTTCAGTATTATAATGAGTACAGTACACACTATATGAAGCAAAATATTTCTTAATTTTGATCTGCAATGCCTACAGATCTGATGTGTTGTTTACGCTCTTTGTAATATATATTTTCTTCCTACATTCTTACGTCAGAAAATACATTTCTTTCCTATACTACCTCAAGAAACAAAAAATAAAGGGACAAGGAACGTAAATCTCTTTGGTGAACAATTGGACGGCATCGAGCGCGCGAACCATGCCGTAGAGACATTCATTATTAATAATATTTTCTTAATGCTGCATCGGATCGTCGAAATAGCATGAGTATCGTTTCTTAGGTAGACAAACTCTAATTGCCTCAAGAAAACCCACATTTACCAGTCATACGTTCAGTTCAAAAAAGTATTCGAATAGAATATCCAGAATTTGGCACTTCATTCACTCAAGCGAGTATTTCCAATAACCTCTTAAACTATGTTAACGGCTAGAGGGCATTGCTGGCACAAAAAAAATCCGTGTCTAAAGCCAAAAGCGTAAGAAGAAAAAGGGATAAAAATTCAAATCCCAACTGATTTTGAAGCTAACAAGCTTGTAGAGAATTTGGCTTTAAGTATGCATTTCTGGCCTTATAAGTCTCCAGCGACATGTTCGCGATCAGAAAAGGAGATACGTTAGAGTTAACTGCGGCTGAAGCCCCGCCAGACCGGAAACCTATGGAAGCCCGTCCGTAAAGGAGAAAAATGTCTGGAAACAAAGCGTTAAGGGATCTAATAAAACGATCTCACGAGTTCGCGTGTAAGTAACGGTCTGTGGTTAACATTAGAAACAACGCCCGACCAACCGGGGGAGGTGTGCCATATACCACATGATAGGGAAAATGAAAGGCGAGGGATGCGATAATAGAAAAAGATTTGTTGGTGTCTTGTTCGTGAAAAAAGGGAATAAGCAGAACACGGCAAAGGTGAATAGTCTTGGGGATCACCACACCAAAGCGGTCGTTGAAGGATCGTTTCGCCGCCCGCGACCACAGGACACGTGGCTTAAAAGTTTCTGGCGATCATCACAGCCGCTCCTTTGTCTTTGAATTGGTCGGACTTAGATCTGGGCAGGTGGGATAGTCAGGCGGTCACATGTTATAGTAGAACCAGTCTCTTCTTGTAACTGGAACGCAAAATCGACGAAACGTAGGAATCCAGGATCGCTTATAAAACACAAATAACAAAACGCGTAGACAGCTAGGAGTAGTAAGCGCTTGGAATGGCCGTGCGACTCAAGCAATCTGGCAACACGTATGGGTAATGGGTTTTCTTTCGCATCGGCGGATGCACTGAAGGAGTTCAGACGTTTTTTAAACCCTTGTAAGGCACATTCAACATCAGAATTCGAGTGGGGGATGTAACCAGCTTAACTTGAACCAATTAACGGTCTCCCGCAGATTCGGCGTAGATTTTGTACCTGTGGTCGCAAGATGTGAAATGTAAAGGGCAAAATGAAACGGTTACAGGAAACAAGTCACTCAGATTTAGAGGACACCACGCTTCCCATCATGCTCGAAGCGGCGAGGTTTGTTGGGGGGGCTGGCTTGTGACATAAGAAGGTTCGGGAGCATACCAGTGGCGACGGTAAGTAGGGTCGCGAAGAGACGAGACGAAGCCAAGACATTCCAAACCCCCTCATAGAAAAAGAGATAAAGAAACAGACAACGTGTGCATGGAACATGACGCCAAAGCGTCGCACATGAACTATATAATTCCAATCATAAACATCAAAAAAAGGCGTGATAAAGCGCAAAAATAGTATTGATAAAAACGTTGCAATGTTCGTGGAAATTAATAGTTTCAAAGTGTTGAACCAAAAATCAACATTGACTGTATTGAAAGCAACATGATTAAATGCAATCTTAAACTAATGGTTTCAAACACAAACGGAATATTCGGTGTTGGCGACAGGACCACGACGCGGCGTTGGAATCGGTGAGGCCAAGAAAAACCCCATCTGGGGAGGAAACGTGGTGCATCCGAAACGACTTAAACGGGGGTGCACTCCTCGAACGATATAACAGGAAAAACAAAAAAAGGCAGCAAATACGCGAGGAAGGATGGGGCGGAGGAAGGTGTACAGGCACGTCGGTTGCTGACCGAGAGTGAGCAAAGCTATGAAAATCCTAAAAGGGTGATTACCGCGATTACGTAATCGCCGGGGGTGGCAATGCACGCGACCTTTCGTTCGCCAAACGAAAAGAAATTCACTTTCCTTTCTAAATTTCTTACGTAGAAAGCATTTCTTTTCTATTACTACATCAAGAAACAAAAAATAAAGGACACCCAATGGAAAACGTAAACTTCTCTTTGGTGAACAATTGGACGGCCGTCGGCGCGCGAACCATACCGTAGAGATACGCAAAAGAAAGGGAAGCTGAAGGGACACGGTCTTTCTGGAAAAATTCAAATGACGAATGGACAAATCATAAGCGATATCAATATCGTGCATGTGGCAAAAGCCAAAAATCAAAAAGCCGCAAAATTGCTGCACTACCAAATCCTAATGTGTATTAAAGCGTCAAACGGTAAATGGCTGGATTAAAAATATATGTCAAGCGTACGTGTTAACAAAGTGAATAAACTGGTAAAGAGGACGGGACATGCCTCAAATTGCAAAAATAAACAGAAACAAAGGCGAAGAGCCAGAAAGTGCCTCAAACTGGCAGCAATATTAATAAACAGCATTGGATCAATGAACTGAATCAAACTCGTGGGTACAAATGCTGAATGAAATGCACTTATGGCAATAGCCTAACTCAGAACAACCAGAAAGAAACCTTATCAGTTTCTGGGCCACGGTCTGTAATCGATTCGTAATGCAAGGGACTTAAAATTTAGTCACAGTAGTAAATATTGATTGGCAGAAATTCGAGGCGAATGAAGGAGGATATGAGTAAACACCAATCGTGAATGTAACGTGTTTAGATGGACTCCATCGGAGGGGAATTATTGACGGCCAGAAAAAAGAGAAGTCCACTTGGGCACAATGAGGGTACCATGGACCTTTGCATTTGTGCGTAGCTGTTTAAGATTGAGGAAATAAGGGACACGGGAAGGGACATAGGTAATTGTTTTCACACTTAAAACAATTATGACAAAAGGCGTCCACGCCACTGACCCCCTGACCAAAATCTGGAATTGAATTTCTGAATTTTGAAAGTGGTAGGAGACGCAAACCGCTCGTTCGTAATCTGTAACTCTATAATCTCATCAGCTATAGTATTCGAATTTACGGGGAACCCATTATGGCAATAACACAATATTCTGCTTTAACATAAGGCCAAAAATAGCATGGCTAGTCAGCACATTGAGGTGTCATGCTTCCATGCTCAAATAATCCGAGGAGTTAGAGTTATCAGTATACCACCTGACTTTCTCATGCGCTATTCATGCGCAGTTCAGTAGAATTGTAAAACACTGCTGCTAATTCGCGCCACGTAGAACTCTGCATCTTTTCAAAACTCGGACCATAAGCCATTGACATGCAAATGAGGAGAAATCGACTACATGACCACCGTAGCCTGTATCGCTGGCTATCGGATACACTGCGCGAGATGGAGTAAATTGATGCTTAATCGAAAAAAAGCCGTTGAAAGAATCAAAAGCCGCAAATGGATGCATCTTTACCCAATCCTAAAGTTGTATAAAGCGGCCCAAAAGTAAATTGGCTGGAATTTATTAAAAATATAGGTCAAGCTTAAGTGTTAACAAAGTGAAAAATAAAATGGCAAAGACAAAGAGCGGTTTAATGCCTCAAATTGGCAAAATAAAGCAGAACAAATATGGCGGGTGAAGAGCCAGAAAGTGCCTCAAAATGGCAGATTAATCAGAATAACAGCATTGGATCAATGAACTGAATCAAATCGTGGGGTTTATTAAAATGTGAATGCCTTTATGGCATAGCCTCTAAATCAGAACAACAGAAACCCGTTATCGTCTGTATGGGCAAGCGTCTGTAATCGATTCTTAATGCAAGGGTTAAAAATTTAGTCACGTAGTAAATATGAATTTGGCGAAATTCGAGGAGGAATGAAGGAGATATGAGGTAAAGTAAAAACAACGTGAATGTACGTGGTTAGATGGACTCATCGGGACATATTGCCGGCCAGAAAAAAGATGAAGTCCACTGGGGATCAATGAGGGTACCATGACCTTTGCATTTGCGTAGATTGTTTTAAGGTGGGACAATAAGGGACACGGGGAGGACATAGGTAATTGTTTTACTTGAACAATTATGACAAAGAGCGTCAACGCAGATGAAACACTGCACCAAATCTAGAATTGAATTGTCTGAATTTTGAAAAGTGGTAGGAGCGCAAAACGGTCGTTCGTCGTAATCTGTAACTCTAGTAATTCTAATCAGCATATAGGATTAGAATTACGGGGGGGGGAACCCATTCTGGCAATAAAAACCCATATTCTGCTTTAACAATAAGGCAAAATAGAGTTCTGGCTATGTTTTCATGCAAATGAGGTTTCATTCATTGATTCCATGCTCAATAAGCCGAGGGGCACACGTTAGAGTTTATAAGTATACCACCTGACTTTATCATGGCTTAATTCATCGCGCCAGTTCAGTTAGAATTTTAAACACTGCTGCTAATTCGCGCCAAGTAAACTCTGCATCTTTTCAACCTCGGACCATAAGCCATTGACATGCAAATGAGGAGAATCGACTAAATGACACACGTAGCCTGTATCGCTGGCCTCGAATACACTGCGCGAGATGGAGTAATTGAGGTGCTTAATCGCAAAAGCCGTGTTGAAAGAATCAAGATTAGCTTGCAAAAACTTAATTCGTTGGCAAAACGCAATCGGGAATGACAATTGAATTATTCCAAGAGGCCTTGCCTCAATACATCTGTACGAAGCACGTGTCATGAGGCGAGTAACTGGCCAAGGGCCGAGAGACATATAAATAATTTGACCTGTAATGCGTGCTAGTGCTCTAACTGTAACTGGCTTACGGGAATTCAAAAAATCGCTAATCGAAAAGATTTATTTTGATAACTTATTGCCGGATACAGAAAAAGGTTAGGGGAGCTTGATTTGAATCAAAATGAGACATCCCTAAGAATTGATACGTTGGCTGGAACCCCTAAAACCACTTGGTTTTACTAGGGACAAAACCACTACGAATGACGCAATCTTTAACAAAAGCAGCAATGCGAAATGCGAAAATTCGTCAGGTGAAGCCGTCGTCAATGTAAACAAAACAGGTGATGCCTTGGCCGCGCCAATGATAACTAAAGGCCTAGTAAGTTTTGTGAACATAATAGCAAGCACTACGGAAAGAGCAAATGGTAAACATGTAAAAACAAAAATCTATCATGAGTTGCTATTGCTAAAACGCAAGCAAATCCTAACTACTTCTGAGACGAAAGAGGGGGAAAATATCAACATGATGGTAACCAGATTCTAAATCGACACTAGAATAAAACTGACCAAAATCAAGAAACTTGTGAACATGCTTAAATCTTCATACTTGATTTTGATTTTAATACATATGATTTGGGTGATCGTCGTAAAATCCAGTGGCGTAACCGACCTTTACAAATGGGGGGCTGAAGGGGTGCCAAGGCCTTTTCTGAGGGGGTGAAATTGGGTCCTTCTCCATAGGACACTGTACAAAAGGTCAGTTCCTTGGGGGGGGGGCGGAAGGGGGCAAGGGTTTGTTTTGGGGGCTCTTCGCCCCCTTGCCACCCCGTGGTTACGCCACTGCGTAAATCAAGTACGAGTCTAGCTTTTTACAAAAGCTAACAGTCAGGGATTACACAAAAGGGACGAGATTGACCTCGATAATACAACGTTTTGCGTAACCAATTCCAAGATGGCGGGGAGATACAAAAAAGGTGATCTAATAGATCTATTGTTCTGTGGGCCAAAAAATGGAGCGGAGCAAAAATGAAGGGGATCTTATAACCTGAATCTCTCACATCAAGTACGATACACTAGCTTTCAGGGTGTCTTTCCAATCAGAAATCAAGATTTCAATCTACCTTGAACGCCTTCTGGCGGCTTAAGATCGCCTTGACGGTGCTCCCAATCCCTAATGCCTATCGGCTGGTTCTTGGGCTGCTGGAAAGGACTTGTCGCTGAAGCGCCGGAGGGATGCAGGAAAGATCTGAGGTGGACGAACAGGTCGCACTGGTAGCAATGCGGAGTCGTTGACGCTTCGGTAGGGACGAAAAACGAAAAAACGGCTGACGAGAAGGAACAAAAGGAGCCCGATAGGTCTGGAAGGTTAGGCGTACGTAGTAATTAAAACTTGCACTGATAGCGGTCGCACGTTTCTTGGGGCCGGTTTCTTGGCCAAGCGGCGGCTTTCTCAGCCTAAGATGAAAATCGAAGAGCGTCGGTATGAGAAAATGGAAATATTCACTTATATAAAACCGAGTCACTTATCTGAAACATCGATAGAAGAACGCAATAACATATCTCCCCTTCTTAAATTCTTTTAGCATCATTAGGATCGGGATGACAGGTCATCAGAAATGTACTTTTAGACAACTCCCAGCCCAATCCGACCGTCTGCCAACCGCACAACTTCTGCGCTCCTTTGATTTCTTTAACAGGTCCACGTCGGAGGTGGGTTTTTGCTTGATCCAAATCTAAGACTCGATGTTGTTTGAGCTGTTGTCTATGAACGAGAGTACCTTATCAGCTGCTTGAAACTGCTTGATCGTTGACTATGTTTTAAAATGTTTGGATTTTCAGCACATCACGTCCCCCCCCCCCACACCATTGTGTTACAAGCGTTTCCACCCTGAGAATCCAACAGAATTCTTAAAGAGAGTTAATGGCGAGCCAAAATCTCCTGAGTATTGAAACTGGTGTTCAAGCACTGGGACCAGGCCTGGTTTTTTGCTGATGTACAGGGCTCATCCACCTGGCTCCTGTTCAAATCGGGCGGCTTGCATAGTAAATGCGTGGTGCAAAAGACAGCAAAAGCAAAGGTGTCGGCAAGGTCGGTGCTGGAAGAGATGAGAAAGCTATGAAAATCCTAAATAAAGGGTGATTACCGCGATTACGTAATAGCGGGTGCCAACGCGACCTTCACGTTCTACTGGGATGGACCTGAATTTTTTATAGATTTTGGGCAAATTTAGTTTGGTTCTGTTAATTAACATAATTTCCCTCAGTATTCCTAATGCAATAGGTATGTAAAGTGATCTGCTTTTTGAAGTAAAGTAGCAATTAAATAACTCAGGGAGTTGACAATTAAAGTGTTTAAACACTAAAAGACAACTTCTAATTTTACAATCGTAAAACGTTACGAAAATTGATTTTTTAAAAAGAGGAGCTGAATGACTTCGTAATTACTGTTTGAGATTATCCGCATTGCTATTTTCTGTAATTTAAATATTTATCAAGGTACATGTTATTAGCAGTGCCCCAGCAAGAATACCGTAATTGATATATGGAAGTACTGAATGTAAAAAAAAACCCCCAATACAGAGAACGGAGTATTCGTTCCGGTAATACAAGTATTTTAGTTTGTTTCAATATAACAATACCTCTAGAAATACTTTTTGATATATTATCTATATGAATTTCCATGTAGGATTCGCATCTATCATAACTCCAAGAAATTTTGTTTCACTTTCTCGTTCTAGTTTGGTGTTATCCAAGAATGGTTTTATAAATTGTTTTTATTCAATACAATTTGTTTTTGGTATACCCAACACCATGAAGTTTGTCTGGGTAAGCATGACTGCACGCTATTTAGCTTTGTGAAACCAATTAACTAACTTTTGCTTAGTCTCATTAATAAGATTCAAACTTATCTTCCATATTTTGGTGTGAATATGTAATAGTGTGTCGTCTGCAACCCAAGACAAATTTAGAATAGTAGAGACATTTCAGTATCATTAACGTATAAAATAAATAAAAGGAACTAATATTGAGCCCTGTGGAACCCACATATTATTTTTATAGTCTGATTGGAAGGAGTAAAGCAAACCATATTGTTGTTATTTGTCAGATAACGCTCAACAATTTCAATACAGTGCATCTAAATCCGTAGAGGAATTCTCATTTATACATATATTTATAATCAATTGTGCCAAAGGCTTTTGCCACAGTCGAGGAATACGCCTATTGTGTTTCATTATTTTCAACCGATATAAACTGTGTCAATTAAATAAAGAATAGCCAATAAAAGAAGAATGGGTTGTTGTTCTTTGAAGCCAAAAATGTTTATCATTTAGTATTTTAATTATGTAGTTAAAACACCTGTTAAAGACTAGTCTTTCGAGTATTTTTGAAAAACACGGCCAGACAGATACTGGTCGATAATTTGAGAAATGGTCTGGATTGTCCTTTTTGTAAATAGGTATGACTTTTGCCACTTAGAACAACACCTGTAGAAATAGATAAATTAAATATCATTGCTAATGGTACCGATATTTCATTTACTACTTTTTTGACTATGTAGTTTCCAATATTTACTCCATGGGATCAAAGAGATAAAGATGCTTGCATAAGGACATTGGTTACGCATATCGGGGAAGTAACTGATTTCTGCGCAGTTATTATTGTCTAATTATACCTTTACATACTCTGGGGGATGTCAAGTGCAAAAGTTGCACATTTGATTGAAAATGAATAAAATATCATCACAATTCTTTTCGTAAATATCAGTGACCAGTAGATATACATCATGCAGCATTGACTCGAGCAAATAATAGCACTGTTGATATCCAGTAAATCCGCTCGGTATGCAGAGGATAACGCACTACAAATTACTTTTCAACTGTATGGGTAATAACAAAGGCTCTGTACTTCCAGATAAAAAAGGATTGCAGGTGCTCATCACCTGATTAAGATTGAGCTATTTTTTTTTTTTCATGACGCAAAGCACAAGACACTCGTCCTCTTTCACGAATAAATAAATCTTAGGCTTCTACTGTGCGTTCAATTAACTTTGCCCATATATTGCATCATTTTTCCGAAAAGGAAACAATGATGAACAAAAAAAATCATGAAAGAAAGTTGTTTGGCAGACTGTAACCTAACATTTTTGTGCAGAAACAAAACTTAACTTACACTAACTTGCCGCGTAACCCCATTTCTTTTCAATTTACCGTGTTGTTAGCATAGGTCGCTAGACCCCCTTTTGTATTTTTCTAAATACCTGGTGGTAAATTGAATAGAAGTGAGGTCCCGCAATAAGTTACGGATCTTGGTTCTGCACAAAAATGTTAGGTCACAGCTTACCAAGCAACATATCCACCGTGAGTTTTGTTCACATTAGTTATTTTTTCAATAAATGATGAAATATACAGTCAAAATTATTGAACTCACAGTAGAACCTCAAAGTTTATTTTTATCGCGAACGAGGCCAGCTCAATCCAAACTGGGTAGACGTTTCATATAGAAGTCCCAAGTATACAAAAGAGTTGCCACTGATTCCGGCTTGCGCTACTGCACAACATCATACAGTGCATGACGGAATCAAAGGCAATACCTCATTTGCGTACTTGAGACTTCTATGTGAAACGTATACCCTAAACTGGCGGGGATAATTAGTCTATAACGCCTGACAACTATTCAACTGCATGGACAGTAACATGGCTCTGCAGTCCCAACTAAACAAAGGGGAATCTGAAGAGCTTTGTCCGCTGATAACAGGTGGATTTACTTGTCAATAATGCCATTATTTGCTTGAGTCTATGTATCGTAGTGTATGTCCCTTGATCACTGATATTCAGAAAAGAAATTGAGATGGCATTTTATTCATTTTCATGAAAATACCTTTAATTGCCATAACCAATAAATGGTAAATATAAAATTTATTATTATTTATAGTGGAAAAATGGTTTACTTCTGCGAAGTATGTAACCAAAATGAACAATTTTTCCTTTGATCCCATGGCCAAATTGTCGTGTCCAGCACTTTTGTTTTGATTAAAGTTACTCACTATCTTATTTATTTCTTCAGTTACTATTGGATTCATATACATAATACTACTGCACGGTTCATTCAAATACTCGTGATAATCCTTGTGTGATGCTTGAATGCTTGATGCTAATTTAGGTCCAATATTAACGAAAAAATTATTGAATTCATTAGATATTTTTACGGGATCTGTTATGCATTCATCCATTTCATTAACAAATTTGGTTTGAACATTACCTTTTTCGGTGAGGCGGCGAAATCTGAGAGATCATTTTGAAAATTGTGTCGGCAAATGTGCAGCTTGGCCGGGAACACCCCTCCCCCATTGAAAATGGTCTTGGGACGCCCCTGATTGGATCTTTTAGAAAATCTTAAGCTATTTATATACTTAGATTTCCTAGAAATGTTCAAAATGTAACGTGTGATCACATTTATGTCATTTTTATAAGGCAGTCATGAATATAATTCGACATAGTATACTGTAGTTTGAGGCTGCGTTATATACTTTTAAAATACAAAGTAAATTGAAAAGAGGTGCACAACTCGAGGTCGACGATCTAGGGTCAATTAATTTCTGCATTTGGTATGTTGGTCTACGTTTGGTAAAAAATATGCTCCTCATTTTGCTTTTGAGATGGCTTCCCAAATGACCCTGTCATTGTGGGGAGCCACTTAAAATCAGCTTAACTACGGAAGCTTACGAATATGCTTATTTGACTCCTTGAATGCATTTATCATGCTGATTCCAAATATGGCCACACTGTCCCAGTTAACAGCAGAAGCAGCAGCAGAATGGGTCTTGTTATCAGTGCACCAAAGACAGAGTATGTGACGATAAATTGTAACCCTCAGCCTGCATAGAACCAATCAAACAAAAGACGAAAGTCACTTGCCTGGTTAGCATTTTGGAGGCTAGATCACCTCAAGAGGAGGTCCAACATCACTATTGAAACAAAAATTAAGCTGTTCAACACCACTTGTGTCACTGTTCTGCTCTATGATTGTGAATCATGGGTGATACCTTAAGACATGGAAAATAAAATCAACGCATTCGCTACATCATGTTACAGAGTGATGCTGAATATAAAGCGCATTGACCACGTTCCTAACACCAGAATCTATTCCATGACTGACACAGTCCTTCTGATCCATCAAGTGAGATAACGCCAACTGAAATTTCTTGGTCACATCCTTAGGATGTCAAAAGAAGAGCCTGCCAGAAAATATGCTTTGTATGTCCCAGCCATTGGCAAAGGTAAACCTGGTCTACCACGTACTTATTTATTCATTTTATTATTTATTTATTTATTACACTTTATCACTGGTTAAAATGGAACATACATTATATTACAGAATAGAAATCGATAAAATACAAAATTGCACTAGGATAACTTTTAAAAAAATTATAATACAAAATTGCACAAATACCAGTGAAAGGATGGGATGAACAGGTGACAAAGCACCTCTAGGACCATCCCACTGAGGAGGCCAAAACAAGATCTAAAGGGAGGGGGCTTTTTTACAAACTCTGCAGATGGAACAACGACAGTTAGTCAGCCAAGAACAAGTATTTGCCGAGTCGAATTTAGATGTGAATTTAGATTTGTAAAAATCAAGGACGTGAGATTTAAAAATGGAGAAAGAAGTGGATCTGACGTGGGGAGGTAGTTGATTCCAAATAGGAACAATCCTGTGAAAAAATGTGGATTTATGAGATTCTGTTTTGCAAACCTGGGGAATAAGAAGATGACAATCACAGGAAGACCTAGCGGTGGGATGGCCCTGCACTGGTGGATTAAAAACAACAAAATGATCTAATGAATGTCATACTGACCAAACCCCGGGGCCAAACCTGCATCTGTGAAATAGGTTAAGATCACTTATTTCTCTCGTTACGGGACGTTCCTAAGGTCAGAAAAGCAACCTCTCGTGGTTCATAAAACAAAATTCACAATGACTATTTGTAAGAAGATTGACTCGATCAAGATGTAAATTCAAAAAAATGATTTTAATACATAATGAAATCTGATCAATCATCAATCACATACACAATATACACAATTAACAATGCACAAAAATGATTATGTTTCTTACCTATTTACAAACACACCATGATTACATAATCATTAATTACTAAAGTTCTTGTTGGGTGCGCACCAGTCTCTGTAGAATCAGGTCCACACAAATCTTGGCGACACAATTCTTGCTGGTACAGTTCAACTGGTTTCGCGTTAGCGCAAAAGTCCATTTGCTTTAAACCGGCCGATTAAATTGTAGACTTGGAGAAATTCTGAAGTATAACTGCAACTCGGTATATAATGTCCATACAGGTACTCAGTGCGTTAAAGTTGAACTCTTTGTAAAGGCAGCACTGGCAAAAACAAGATCCTGCTGGTATTCTAATGTTAACCTTTGTTTTTCCAAAGACACCAAATTGTGTGCAGCTTTGTCAATTCTAGCGACTTTCCAGAATTGTAATAAACAACATAAAGTTTTATAACTAAACTGTTATACAAGTTCTCCACCTATTGTTTACACTCGCTGAAATCTCTTGTCAACTGGCAGGGAAAATGACTTGCAACAGAATTTGTCCTTAGCAAATTTCCCATGATGCAACAAAACATGCGAAGACAAGTCAAAATTTCACAATTCTTTTCGTTTGCTGAAACATGCTTCACATGCTGTACCTGATGTGTTTTGACATAGCAATTACACAAAGTCTATTGTTCATCTATTGTCCTCTGACTGCGAACATCTTCTGACATGTTCTTACTCAGGAAGTTCTCACACTCTAGTCCACTTAGAACTAGGTCAATCAGATAAGTCATGCTTATTGCACAACACTAGTTTTATATTAATATTTCCAGTTCTCCTCACTCAGAATTTATGATTAATTTTCACATGATTTAATTAATATATACAAAAAAGTAATATAATATTCAGGAGTCTGTCACACTCTTCTATAGGTAATTAGTGGCAACAAATCAAGTTTAAGTAGTCTATCTCTGTAGCCCATGTCAGGAGTGACATGTCAGTAGTGAATAATATACTTGGTAGCTCTCCTCTTCGATCAACTGAATGTTGTGTTTACCACTCCACATTGAGCTAGCATATTCTAAATCACTCCTGACTAGGGCTGAGTAGAGAGTTTTAGCTACCATATCTGGCGCATCTTATCCAATTGCACGTTTTATCATGCCTATTTTTATTGCACTTGCTAACAATTTTACTGGTGTGTTCATTCCATGTAAGTTTAGAGGAGACTTCAACACCAAGATCTCTGACAGAAGTGATTCTGACAAGCACAATACCATTCATTTTATAATCAAATTTCATAAAATTCCTGGATCGAGTCATTGATATAATCTGACATTTAGATGGATGAAAATTCAAATCCCATGTAATACTCTAATCAAAGAGAGCATCAATATCATCATGAAGGTATTGGCAGTCAGACAAGGTCTTAATATTCTTAAAACACTTAGAGTCGTCAGCAAATAAAGCAATTTCAGAATGCTGGACTGGGCAGAACTGGGCATGTCGTTGATATACAAAAGAAACAACAGGGGGCCTAAAATGGAGCCCTGTGGTACTCCTGACAGCACTGGAAGCCAGTCAGAAAAAGTACCTTCAACAACAACACGTTGTTTCCAATTGGACAAATATGATTTGAACCAAACAAGGAGGTTGGAGTGGATACTTAAAATGATGGCGGCAATTCTGCTAACAGAAACCCGTAAAAATACAGCTTTTACAGGTTTTCATTCAGTATATATTTTACAGTTTGATGTAATATATTTTACAACAAAGTGTAAATTTGACAGTATATGAACCGTAAAATTTTGGCTGATGTGTTCGCCAGTGCTTTTTCATTCTCAACACATTCACAATTTCTGTAATAACTCACCAGATATGTTTTAAGTGTTTTGATTAAATAAATGTTTAGAGTACACTGTATTTTTTACGATAGTTTGTTGGCAGAATTGTTGTATAGTAAATTACTGTAAAATGACTGTATTTTTTACAGTGCATAAAATACATAATCTTGAATTTTTTGAAAAACAAAAAATAAGAAGAAAAAAAAATGATTTCTGTAGGTCCAAAGGGTAAGGCCCTAATAGGTATATGCACATATAAATAATAAATAAGGAAAAATATGTAAAACAAGGCATAAAATATACTAATATGATTATAGCGTACATGCTAACCCTCTTGCTATCTGCCTTCAATCTAACCGTTTTTTAGTGACTATGGTAAATTGCCGAGGCCTAGGCTATGCAAAAACAAACAAAAATTGCAAATAAGAACTTAACAACAATTCCACAACCACAGGTTCTGATCTGCTTCCAGGTAGCCCCACTTCTGCAATGAAACCTTAGATCTGCTGATTATGGTTCTCAATCTGTTGAGACATCGCCATTCAGCCCGTGAGGAGTCAGCTCTAGGTGGAAGATGCTCACCAGGTTCAATACCAATAGATGTTACTTGGTTGTTAGCAAGTCTTTCTTTCACACTCTTAACCACTGATCTCTATACACTGGATAGGCTATCGCCGCTCGAACTTGAGGAAACCGGAAATTGCACGGCGGCCCTTTTGCTCTACCCAAGCCTGAACCCGATCGTGCACGTACGACTGAATAGGGAAACTATGGAAAAGGGACAGAATTAGGCGATTAATTGCGCGTATGTCAAGGTTTGTCAATTATTGGTTTGATTTTCGAGTATGGGTTGGTATGTTCGAACAAAATATGATTCAAAATGTTTTAAAAAGTCTTTAAAATGCCATATTTCAAGTTTTCAGATCACAGACAATAATTCATGGAGTAGGCCTAAGTGCTTTGACTGCTATCATTCACAGATATATTAGATATTATTAATCCTCCTTCAAGATTTTTTCCGCTTTACTAACCCCATCCCCACCCCACCTATATCATGTATTTTCACTCTTTCCTTAACTTATGATCATATTGGGAATGTTGGTACTTATTTGGATACCAATTGAAAGAGAAAAACGCAAAGCTATCTTGTGGTACCAAATTTATAGGAATCGGATGTGTAAAAAGGATAATACCATTCATTTTATAATAAAATTTCATAAAATTCCTGGATCGAGTAATTGAATTTAGCTGACATTTAGGATTGGATGAAAATGCCAAATCCATGTATTACTCTAATCAAAGAGACATCAATATCATCATGAAGGTATTGCAGTCAGACAAGGTCTTAATATTCTTAAAACACTTAGAGTCGTCAGGCAAATAAAGCAATTTCAGAATGCTGGATGGGCAGAATGGCATGTCGTTGATATACAGAAGAAACAACAGGGGGCCTAAAATGGAGCCCTGTGGTACTCCTGACAGAACTGGAAGCCCAGTCAGAAAAAGTAACTTCCCACAACAACACGTTGTTTCCAAGGGGATCAAATATGATTGAACCAAACAAGGAGGTTGGAGTGGATATTAAAATGATGGCGCCAATCTGCTAACAGAAACCCGTAAAAATACAGCTTTTACAGGTTGTATTAGTATATATTTTACAGTTTGATGTAATATATTTTAAAACAAAGTGTAAAATTTGACAGTATATGATACCGTAAAATTTTGGCGATGTGTTCGCCAGTGCTTTTTCATTCTCAACACATTCACAATTTCTGTAATAACTCACCAGATGTTTTAAGTGTTTGATTAAATTAATGTTTAGAGTTTACACTGTATTTTTTACGATAGTTTGTTGGCAGAATTGTTGTATAGAAATTACTGTAAAATGACTGTATTTTTTACAGGGCATAAAAATACATTAATCTGATTTGAAAAACAAAAAATAAGAAGAAAAACATGATTTCTGTAGTCCAAAGGGTAAGGCCCTAATAGGTATATGCACATATAAATAATAAATAAGGAAAAATATGTAAAACAGGCATAAAATATACTAATATGATTATAGCGTACATGCTAACCCTATTGCTATCTGCCTTCAATTCGAACGTTTTTGTATGATATGGAAATTGCCGAGCCTAGGCTATGAAAACAAACAAAAATTGCAAATAAGAAACTTAACAACAATCCCAACACAGGTTCTGATCTGCTCCAGGTAGCCCACGTAGGACCATGAAACCTTAGATCTGATGGATTATGGTTCTCATTGTGAGACATCTGCCATTCATGCCGTGGAGTTCAGCTTGGTGGAAGATGATCAACAGGTTAAATACCAATAGATGTTACTTGGGGTTAGCAAGTAGTCTTTCACACTCTTAACACTGATCTCTCCCCCCCCCCCCGCCCCCCCCCCCACCATGGATAGGTATCGCGCTCGAAACTTGAGGAAACCGGAATTGCACGGCGCCCTTTTGCTCTACCCAAGCCTGAACCCGATCGTGCACGTACATCTGAATATTGAAACTATGGAAAAGGGACAGAATCAGGCGATTAATTGCGCGTATGTCCAGGTTGTCATTATTGGTTTGATTTTCGAGTATGGGTTGGTCATGTTCGAACAAAATATGATTCAAAATGTTTTAAAGTCTTTAACTGCCGTTTTCAAGTTTTCAGATCACAGACCAATAATTCTGGAGTATGCCTAAGTTGCTTTGACTGTCTATCATTCACAGATAATTAATACATATTATTAATCCTCCGTCAAGATTTTTTTCCGCTTACAACCCCACCCCACCACCCAACCTATATCCTGTAATTTTCACTCTTTCCTTTACTTATGACATATGGGGATGTGGTACTTATTTTGATACCATTGAAAGAGAAAAACGCAAGCTATCTTGTGTTACCAAATTTATAGGAACGGATGTGTAAAAGGAAAAAAGGAACATCACAGGGGGTGGTTACCCCCCCCCCCTAGACATTGTTGTTAAAACATGGCTCAGGTAGACGAGAGGTAAGCATTTCTTTTTCTTTCTGGAATGACCTCGTATCTCTTTTTAACAGCAAGCACTTCTATTTGAAAATAAAATTCGGGGGGTCTTGAATTTTGGTCGGTGATCAATTCATCGTTCCAAAAGAGCGACTATAGCTGCAAATGCGGGACAACTCTAGTGGTATACAATCACAATAATGACGTTCTCGGGTGTACAAATCATTGTGATTGTGACTGGTTCAATGATAAAAATAGAACCTGTAACCTCAACATCTCAGCAAATACACCCCCTCGTGTGTATTTTTTGTATTTGGGGGCTATTTCAAGGTATTTTAAGTCACGTATTGAGAACAGGTCCCACAAGGGGATAATTTTTCCTACTGTTCAAATTGGTCCCCGTATTTAAAAAAAAAACCTGAAAACTATGACTAAAGTATAATTTTACAAAAATGATCCCTTCATACTCCAACGTTAGAGTTTTATTTTCACTGACAATTGGTCTTGTTATCCTTTTAGGGGGTCCATTTCAGAACCCCTGGAACGAGCACGGGTACTCAACACACCCCCTGAATCCCTGAAAAAAGATAATGCACTGCAGTCTATGGGGTTCAGTATACTGCACAAAAATCATTGTTTAAATCAACTGGAAAAATAAATATTGGAAGGAACTTAAATGTTGGTCCTTGCATTTATAACTGTATAGTGACTGTGTGTTAATTAAATGTAAAAACAGCTATCCCTTAGGCCTACTTGTGATCCATTTCTACATTTATCCAGCGAAAGTCCTCATGAATAAATACAATTTAGATGAACTAGAATTATTAGTGCTTCATACTGTTATTCCCATGGAGTTAAAGCATTTTAGAGCACAGTAGTCTAATACAGTGGCATGCAGTGCCTACAGGATTATGTACAGTGTATAGGCTACGGCGTGTACCCATCACTAATCGGTCGCAACATTGCCCGAATACTTTCGTTTACTTCTACTCACGAATAATTTCAGGCAAAACGGGCAACATACACCATACAAATTGCAAATGCTTGATATATTTTCAGATATTGGCCAGAAAAAGTACTTTATAAGGCATACATGTATACTCATCCCATAGAAACCCGTGCAACCGAGTGAATGTTTTGGGTAGAGCAAAAGGGACGCTGCGCAACTTCCGGTATATTCACCGGCTCGCTATTCAATCGCGTGGAGATTGCCTATCCAGTGTGTAGAGATCAGTGGTGTAATGCTTTGGGACGTCCGCCATCTTGGATTGTCGCCACTGGGCACAGATTAAGTGTACTAATCGGTACTTACCGTAATGATTCGGAATCAATCGCTGTTTACCATGCGTCAAAATGTCATTTTGCGCCCCGAAACGCCAACGCAGATAGGTCGCGCGATGTGTGCGTGCTTGAGATTGATGAATGCGCGTTTCCCTAGAAACTCGCCGATTTCTAATGCTGCCGACCAAACCCGATTAGTATGTCTTGGTATACGTATATATGCCTTGGTTTTGGGCCTTTTTGCCTCGATGGCGAACCATCGAGGCATATTAGAGGCGAGCGAAACAAAGTCTTCTTTAGAGTCTAAGAAGAAGTAAAATACTTGTAAAATATTATTAAATTCTTATTTTATTGAATTTCTGTACAGTTATGTTTTTCTATGATTTTATACAGATGTTAGGAAATTTCGGAGATTTTTAAATATTTAACTACATTATTTTTTCTTTTTTTTTTTTTTTTTTTTTAGCAGCTAGTCTCTAGGGTGTTAATTTACTATTGTCACCCAAAGATCCCTATTTTGGAGGAAATTTTTAAAATCTTCACCCAAAGACCTCTGTTTTTTAGAAATTGTTGGAAATTTTTACTCAAAGACCCCATTTAAAAAAAAAAATCAAATTAGGGCAATTTGGCCGTCTCTCACCCAAATACCCCTATTTTTGAAGTCCTCTGTCACCGAATGGAAGCACCAGCCTTACACCCATATCCATTTCATACGTGAGCTACCACCCCTCGGCATTTCTCTGTATTAACGGTTGAGAATGACTGTGGTGGTATTGGGATTCCCGGACCTCACTGGCATATTCTTGTTGGAGACCAACAATAGCAGTAAAAACTTGTGAGCAGGAAGATGAATTTTACGAAGAAGACCAAGGGTACTACTAACTTTATTGTTTGTGCAAGGAATAGTTCATTGGTAGAACACCGCACCAGCGCTGTCACCTTCGGAGCCTAGTTTTAACCGTTTTAAGATAAACACTCCTGATATATCGCCCTCTGTGAAGGTGACTTAAAAAATTAGACCGGTCGAGTCCAGATCCGTCGGACTTTCAATACGGAATATCTCGGAATTAAGCCACTCGATCTCGTTGTAACAACTGACATCATCTCTGGAGCAATTCATTTCCATTGAAAATTGTTCCTATCTGCAGTCCGCCTGTTATGAAGGCACCAACCAAGTTTTGCCACAATGCCAGAATATTAAGGTCACCTTTGAGAATTTTGTGATCTCTTTGGGTTCCCATCGCCTTGTACTCATACTGTCACCCGCAAATAATTTGATGGCGGACTAGAATGTCTTGTGTATTAAAGGGCCTAAATAAATTAAAAAACAAGACTGGTCCAAGGACCTAGCCTTGCGGAAACCCGGATGTGACGTGAAGCCATGAGGAATGTGTACAGAGACAGACTCTTTACCGAAAATTAATTTATCCATCAAGTTCACCCTATAATTTGTCTCAAGAAATTGGGTGAAAAAACATTTTCATACATGTAGGTCTTGATGAAATCCAGCAAGTCCAAATCCGTTTGTCACAGGTGTTTTGTCCCCTGTTGTTAAGTGTTTCAGAATAGCATTTTGTTCATTTATGAGTGGACTTACTGTTGATATGCATTTTTCTCAATTGTAATGTCGCGTTATTATCTTGGATTTATGTGTTTTTTGACTAAGTAATGATGAACGAAGTAAAGAATCGCCCTATAGTGGGATGGCGGATTGTGTACCTTGTATTTGCAGAGGCTATAGGGCCTACCTCGTCTTCATCTTCGGTACAATGCCTCGGTGTGGATAAAAGGTATGGGACGGTGTGACGATGACGCACTCTATCTACATGGATTTAAAAAAATTCCAGATTGTAGTTAGTACCCAATCAAATAGATTTGAAATTAAATCCCATTTGCCTTACATTCAATCTTATTAGATTTCAATTCAAATCTGTATGATTTAATGTTAATGCACTAGAGATTAATTTTTAAATCTTAACCCGTGATTGGTCACACAGGATTAACTCTTAAATCCTGAAATTTAGGTACTCTTTGACTGATGTGCATGGGGAAGGAGTTGGGTTTTGAAGACTCCATGGGACTGTCCGACATATTATTAGGAAGTTTATTGTTCCAATCATTGGATGTGCATGGTAGAAAGGAATTCATACTTGGTCTCAGTAGTTTCCCCCGTGTTGGGGGCATTGTTTTAGGCCTCCTAAACTGCTAAAGAAGAGGAAGGCCTATAACTTAACAGCTCCAAAATGCACTCACGAACAAGCTATGTCATCCTTGCTCACAGAAAGCCTCAAGGCCTTCAACAGCTACAAACAACTCCAAGCATTTAATGCTTTTGAGGAAGTGGAAATGGTTGCATCGCTCACAAACCTTCTGTCCACAGCCCAGAACACACTAATCTAGACCAGAGATACTGCCCATAAGGTGAATTTTTCATTTAAGTCACCTTCCAGAGAGAGATATCCCAGGAGTGCTTATCCTAAAATGGAGAAAACTAGGCTCCGAAGGTGAACGCGCTGGTTTTCTACCAATGAATTATTCCTCTGTTGAGGGATTGCTGGCATAAAATTTTCAGTACCTACTTGAACTTTGTTGTTATCCTCTTGAATAACGCCATGTAAAAGTCTAACAAAGAGGTTTGGAGAATGGCTAAATTAAATCATATTTCCAATTGGGTTTGGGTTGGCGCATTTATGACATCTTGTGGAATTTTTATTCCATTTTCTCACAGTTTTTCGGAATGAAGGATCGTTTGTAAAGATTGGTTTTGACGTAATCATTAATTGAATTGGTGATTATTTCCCCTCCTTTCTCTATCACTTTTGGTTGCAAGGTTAAATTTGTACATTAGACAATCCCGTCAATAATCTTGTCATACATGTATATGTGGTGAGTTGAGATGAATTCACGCCTGTCTTCCAGTGATTCCCAGGCCCACTCGTCAATATCTGGTGACCACACTGCTCTGTCCTTGAAAAATCACCACACACAAAGCGAGCTGTACTTTACTCTTCTCCAAAGCGAAGTAATATTTTGGCTGTATGTGTTTTCCATTCAACACCAACCATATTCTAAATGTGGCCTGGTAAGGGTAAAATACAACTTCTCCTTGACAGTCTTTGAAGCAAATAAGAAATTTCCTTGTAATGAGTTTACGATACGATGGCTTTGTTAGGCTGCATTCTCATCTGCTGACGATTCCAGCTAAGACTACTTTGGATGGTAATTCCGATACAAGATTTCCAGCCTTCACTTCGAGCCTGAGACCAATCATTTGTAATATGATTGAATCCAGGTTTCCTTTTTCTGACTCAGATCCTCTGAGTGTTACATTTTGCTAGGATTAAAATTTCCATACCCCAGGTAATCCGCCCCAGGTGACCAAGTGTTAAGGTTTGTTGAATAGATTCCTCGTCCACAGCGATTTATTTCCATATAATAAGCGTCACTTCAAAAAGTCGAGTGTCCCCCATGGACTTGTTGATGCCATTAATGAAAAGCAAAAACGTGAGGCACCAAGATTGTTTCCCCTGCGGAACGCCACTCTCAACATCATGCCATTTTTTGGATGTTTCGCCATTTACCAACACACGCGCTGAACTCGTTCGACAGAAACATCTGTTTTCCAGTTTTGTGTGTTCCACTTCTAATTCCAAGTACTCCAGTTTCAGGACCAAGTTCAGGTTTGAGCGTCCAAGCGACTGTAGTTTGCTATAAAATGTCAAATCCAGGGCAACCAGACCTGTGAAACCGCCAAGACTTCTTCATATGGAGAAACTTGACGAAGAGAGCTGTATTGATTTCTGTTCTGACGGTGCAACAAAATTTGTGCATTCATTCTCCTGTTCGAGGGAAGTGGAGAACCGGCATACTTTAGGAATGGGTTGACAAATTATTACCAGACTGTACTGGCAGAAGGTAGCTCGAGTTTGTTAAAGACCTTCGCGGCGCAACTGACCTCATTCGCATTTGCCGAAAGAAAGATGGACTACCTCCAATTCAGGCGCGTAACCAGACCTGAGCCTGTAACCAATTTTAATATTTTCCATCTCGCTGCGCTCACCGGGTACACCCATATTTTAGTCCAGTCGGTTCTAAATTCAATAGCGGGTGGGGTAGGGGGTACATACATGCGTCCCCTTGGCCCCCGCACGACAGATTCATTATTCCCCGCCTCCTTCCCCTTTCTTCTCTCTCCTTTCCTCTTTTTCCTCCCTGGTCATCGCTCAACCTTGTTTAAAGTCAAATTAAACAACTTGTTTAAAAATTAAACAACCGATTCTTAAACTTTTAAACAGTTGTTTAATTTTTGAAATAATTTTGCTTAAAATTTTAAACAAGGTTGAACTATGACCAGGGTAAACAGGCTTGCTTAAATTTTAAACAACTTGATTAATTTTTGTTTCTAAACAGGTGTTCTCTTTTCCCCCTCTCCTTCTCCTTCTTTTCTCCCTTCTTCTCGCCCATTTTAGTTTTCCGGAGGCAGTCTGCCCCTGCCCCACCCCACCACCACTGTTACGCCACTGATAGATTGTAGAAGAACAACTGGAAGGCTCCTCCAGAAAAAAGGTCAACCACGACTGAAAAAAGATCACCTCTTGGGATGACTTCTAATGGAAACCCACGGCAATTCGGCTTACATAAATTTAGCAAAATACTTCTGCCATCCAAGTTCTTAAAGGCTGACTCAGAGATTTCCCGATGAGGGCGCCCTCATTTTTTTCAAAAAACAAATCGTGTTTTTTGCATATACTAATGCTTGTCCAATACTATCACTGTGTGAAGTACTGTGTGAAACTGTATTAATGCTTAGTTTCCGAGATGGGGGCATGAAGGTCAACGTCCATTGCATTCAATTGGGCTTGATCTTGTTACCCCCCTACTTTCTAAGCCAGCATTGTGAGACAGCTCAAAACTAGTCCTTAATTTTATCCTATGAGTTCCACCAAATTTGGCACGAACCATTTTTATCCCAATCGGAGCAATTTTAAAATTTGACGCCTGCACAACTGAAATTGCCTCCTTTTTCTAGTTGATTTTTGCTGTTTTTTAGTAGCCTATAACTCTGAACTTAAGGCCGTGTACATATTTACAAACTATACCGTTTCGAATCCTTATGGTTAGACACGCGGTAGACATAGTGGGGGGTGGGTCTTTTCAACATGATTTGATATTTACAATATTGACCTCCTGTAACAAACTTTTTTTTGGCCCCCCCTCTCCTTAGGCAACATTTCGCACTTAAGAATCGCGTTTCATTGGTTCCTGTCCCTGTCAGTCTGTCAACATATGTTAAAGGCCGACTCAGAGATTTCCCGAGGAGGGCGCCCTCAATTTTCAAAGAAATGTGTTTTTTTGCATATTCATAATGCTTGTCCATAGACTAATCATGTGTGAAATAGCTAAGCTCATAATCGAAGTCTTCATATAGAAAATCACAACTTTAAAAAAAAAATTTCGGATTCGGAATTTTTGTTATACACGTATCCGATGGCACTGTCTACTACACTAAAATTTTTTACTGCATGGAACGAAAATTTCCGATTAATCTCTCAAACTTGGACTTGGGCATTTTTAGGTACTACCTTTATGTTCTATTGCCTATTTTTTAACAACATACATCAAAAATAAATTTCCAACAATCTCTGATCGCCTTTAATCACTCCAACCTTTTTTAACTGGATGTTTACCAAAATGTGTGCTATCTCCCGGGTTATATTCGATGTTATCCCTCCCTCGCAAGAAATTAGATCACCGTTGGGCGGGTAGTGAACCAAAAGATCTAAAAAGTCTCAGAGCCTGACACTGGGTCCTTTCTGTCGGAAAAATCACTTTCTGATCAAGATTATGATCAGCATCGATATTCACAATCTTACTCTGCAGACCATTTACGGACCATTTACTGGTGAAAGGTCACATCACCTGTTTCCCAAAGCAACCTGGTAACATTGATCTCCGCCTAAAATTATAAAAGGTGTTTTATGGGTCTTCTTCATTTCTGTCGGCTTTAATATCAAGACCTGCGAAAGTCTCGGATTATATTCATCAGTTGGTATAGAAGGCTCCAATAAAAATATCCTCATTTTTTTGGCTTAAGTAATTTGGCACCAAAGAATTCGCACCCTTCACACCCAGGTCGTCCGCGCTCATTACGAGAAGATATATGTTTCTTTCTTTGCCAGCAAAATACCACCCTGGCCCTGCATCACCTTTGGTATTTTTTTTCTGTCTCTAGGCTTAACCAGTGGGCAGGTTCTTGAGAATACCTCAGTTGTTTTTACTGACTCATCCAACTGACTGACTCACCCTGATGAAGACTTATTAAGGGTTTCTCAAAGGGCTTACAAAGCATCCAGAAGACTTGATTACCTCGAGCCAATTCGGTGGAAAACGGCTTCACTCAAAAGTAGCCTGTTTTAAAAACAATATAAAATTAACTAAATTATTATTAAAGTCTATTGACCTAGATAATTCTATGATTGCATTTCATTGAAATAATTAAGATGATGTCTGACACGCCTGTCACAGCGCAAAACTGCTCCAAAAGAGCCTGCCAAACGCCATCGCTTGACGCACTTAAACTCATTTTTAGAACGCACAATTCACTGTTGTATGCAATTATGAGCACTACGAGCACTCGTGAGCAATTATAAACATCGAATATTGACAAACAAGAAAACTGAGAAAGCCGCTGTCAAGAGGAGTAGTTGGAATCGTATTACCACCTAAAAGTAAGTTCTCAAATTTGCTCATTGTTGTTATTCTTAACATATTTGTAGTACAGATTGTTAAATTTTATTCCTGAGCAGGTAATAAGCCTTCCAAAAGTTAGAATTTAGTCAGCGTTCGTTGAGGACTCAGTCTCGGCGATCAAGTGGCGAGCCTGGATCCAAATTCAACAACCTCGTGCGTGCCTAACCTAGTAATAATCACTGGTCGAGCTAGCCCGAGGTTGCTCTGGCTCTTTCCGCTACGATAGCCCCTACTATCTCCTCTCCAATAGAGCCTGAGCGGTAGTTCGTAAAAAAACTAGCTCGTTCACGTAGCGTTGCACGTCGTCCGTACCTACCTCCTAACATTTACAACGCTACGTGCCTTACTCTATTGAAAACCGGGATGGGTGCGCAGCGGATCCGATGCGGAATAAGCAAATCCAGAATCAGTACAAATACAGCACTTATTGAAAATCTTTACCTTTGATGTAGTCCTAAATTATTTTTATATTATACGCACGTTGTTTCCTTGGCTGATTTTCCATTCATGGTTAAAATCTGATGATTTTGAAACGGTGATTTCTTAACCGTTAAAAATCCCAATTTAAACATAACAGTCGCCCCACTAGATCAGTGAGTCGCCCCTGGATTGTTCCCGGTTTATTTTGTTTAGAATAGGCACGAGCAGTCAGCACGCTTATTTTCGCTGATTACCAATAAATTACGAACATACACCCGGAAGTCATGGAAGTGGGAGACGACTGTGTTTAGCTTTAATTTTTCGGTCACTTCGTGCCCTTTTAGGGCCAACATTTCACGGATGTAAGCATGAGCTGTGCACCGTTTGTATTTTTAAAATCGAGCTAATAGACTCCCGTGCGTAGCGTTGTTAGGAGGTATGGACGACGTGTAACGCTACGGAACGAACTATGGTCGAGCCATTTACTGTATCATGCTGAGTGTAGGTTTTACGTGTATTGACTATAGGCCAAACCCTGTGCGAGGAGTAGGATAGGGTTAAAACAAAAAATATTTGAGTTTTAGTCTTGAAAAAAAAAAGATTCATTACTCCCATAGCCAACTCTAAAAAAATTCCGCCTACTAGTGGTCTAAAGTATGGTACTTACAATTTAAAAGCTTTCCAGCAGCCTGCTGAAACAATGACATCAAAGTTTGGGTAATGCAAAGTCCCATGTCAGCGGCACTTAGAAACCGTTCATCCTGCTCCAGGTAGGAATAGACTTAGAGTTCCATAATTGTAACTTGGGGCATCAACCCCCTTTTTTTTTAAAATTTGGACGATAATCTGTGGTGCATATGTCTATGATAAAGCACCATACAAAATTAAGAGACTATCTAGTCATGATCAACAGGACTAGTAGTAGACTCTTTCGCCATTCATATTGTTCCCACTATATTTATTTTAGAATTCCCTTGCACATCGAAAAATAGCGTAAAACTATGGAAAACATGCGACTTCAGTGTAGATTGTGTCTCGATGATCAACATGTCCTATTATGTTTTGTTTTGGGATATGATTCGAAGACCGAAACCAACAGAGTCTCGGTGCTTGCCGTACCCGCCCGCACGCTTATTGTGTTTTACACACACACACACACACACGGTATTGCGTGTTGGGAAAGAGATTACCATCATGTTCGGACTTTCAGATGTCAGTCCCGAACTATAAACCGAAGGGCGCTGAAGCCGGTCAAACAGGTGGTAATGGCCACCATTTTTTGTAACAGACATGTGGAACCGATGTGAATACTGATACCGGGATTTTAAAATTTTCGCACGATTTCTTCTTTGCTTCTTTGGCCGTAATGGATCGTTCATAAAAGAGTAAAACTTACAATGTAACAAGCCGTTTATTAGTCCCTGTGATATCGGTAAGTGGAGCATATTTCTTTGTAGAAATTTATTAATTTGTTTGTTGCCTCCTGTCACCCATTGTCCAAACAAACGTTAGACCTGTGGTTCTGACGGATCTCCGCCCACATCTCAAAGTTTTTGACCAAGGTCACACCACGAGATTGGTACCATATCTAAAATCCACCCCTCAGCGTTATGAAAGCAGACAAGGTTATCATAAAGAAAATCATAAGGTTCCCTGGCCCGATCGCTAATAGCCTGCTCCCCAGAACCTAGATTTTGTACCGGTAGTGGTCAAAAGTTTGGTGTCCAAAGAAGCTACTATTTTTCTCATTTACCCTGTTATCTTAGGGCTTAAAGGATGTTGGGTTTGGATGTTATTGAGCTAAAATGTGCCCCTTTTTTGTCGACCAATATTATTTTAACACATTACTCTATGGTGATTACAAACTCACGTTTTTTAGCTCTCACATCAACGGGTTGAAATACTTGACGCGAAACTTTACAGATGGAGTTTTTGGGGTTAAGGTCATTCTATCAAGATGAAAACTTGTAGACTTAAATCGGGTCTGGCCCTCCCTCCTTTAAACTGGTTAGAATGTTCTTGAATGAAGTTAAAATACTTAAGCATTCCCCAAAACATGCCATTTATGATGAAGAGAGCTCCACAATGTTCATACCATACCTTTCATGTTTAATCTCCGCGCATGAAGAACGGGGGAATTGTGGGATCACAGTGTGTTGAATTTATTCTGAAATGGCCCAATTTTCTTTCTACCCCGTTGAGTTAGCTCGTTCACGAGTGGTTGCACGTCGTCCTTACCTACCTCCTACAACGGTGTCAACGCTACGTACGGGAGTGTAAAAAGCCGGGGTGGGTGCGCCTAGCATTAGTCCTGCGATCATGAGCTCCTCCATATTAGCCTAATCATTATGCCATTAACTTAACCCTAACACGCGGCCCAGATGCAATGCGGTGCAACGAAAACGTGGTACCCGTGTCGGAAATGTTTCTCGTTGCACAGTCTCGGCCATCAAGAACTATTTTTTTGTCGCTCAAATGCCTCTTCATTGCACCTCTTGCCTCTGGGCCGTCTTACCGGAAAATGATGCGATTTTCCTCGTTGGCATCTGGCCCGTCTTTACGGAAATGACGCGATGTTCCTCGTTGCAATCTGGGCCGTCTCCCGGAAAATGACGCATGTTCCTCGTTGCACCTTGGACGCATTCCCGTGAATGATGCGGATGCTTTCACAATTCATGTTTCACTGCCTTTCGGACTGTTTGGCCCGCAGAAGCAGGCAATGCGTTTCCCATCGGGTGACCTGTGGGGTTACAATGCCCATAGACAATTTCCAATCGATGGTGATAGCGCCAACCTTTTCGATAAGCCTTTTTATTAGCATAAACGCATTCATGACGTAAGGACCTGGGAGCATGGCTAGCGTAATAGCGCCACGCACACTAATGACGTAGCGTAATACGGCCACTCACGGACTGGCGAACTATATGCTACAAATTCATGCAGATCAGTGGTGTCTAGTACGCATCCATTATTTTTAGTTATTTAGGATCCCTTCTCATTGCATTCGCCGCGATGTTCCTCTTTGCATCTTCTGGGACGTCTTTTCCCGGAAATGGCGTCGATGTTCCCTCGTTTGCATCTGGGTTGTCTTCCGGGAAAATGACGCGATGTTCCTCGTTGCATCTGGCGTCTTCCGGGAAAATTAACGCGATGTTCTTCGTTGCAATCTGGGCCGTTACGACTACGCTACTTATTCCTGTGCCGGGAAAAACGACCGATATGCAAGAAACGGCAAATTTTTTTCTCGTTGTATCTGGTCCGTTAAAAATAATAGATTGCACCTCATTGCATTTTGGCCGTTGTCGGCAAAACGACCCTGTCCGGGTTAGGGTTAATATAGACTGTTACAGGCATACTCTTAAAGAAACATCATGTGAATCCCAATTAGTGGGACTACGCATAATATGGTAACCACATCTCTGGTTGTAGGCCCTCGGATCTATTCAATTTAGATGTGGGCAGTAGTATCCACAAACCAAACACTAACGGGGGACAATGGGTGACAGGAGTCAACAAAAAAAATTAAGAAATTTTCTACAGAAATATGCTCCACTTAACCGATATCACAGGGATTAATGATGTCTTGTTACCAAAGTTTCTACCCATTTATGAATGATCCCTTACTGCCAAAGAAGAAATCGGCGAATTTTAAATCCCGGTGTCAGCTATTCACATCGTTTCACATGTCATGTTTTACAAAAATGGTGGCGTAACACGTGCTTTGACATCTGTAGCGACCGCATTCGGTAGAGTTCGGGACTGAGATCGGAAATGGTCCCGGACATTTCAGGGCTCACAATTGGTGATCTCCTCTTCCGCAACCCGCAATAAGTGTGTGACGTGTGTGTAGCACAATAAGCGTGCGTGCCTGTAAGAGAGACTCATTTCTGGTCTTTTCGCGGTCATATCCCCCACAAAATAATAGTCACGTTTGATCAGCGGACAAATCTACACTGAATTGACGCACGTTTTCCAGAAGTTTTACGCTATTTTTCGATATGTATGCAATGGATTCAAAATAAATTTATGGGATATGAATGGCGGAAAGTCTACTACTACCTTGGATGCAGTATTGAAACGGACAGTTCTCTACATGGACTTTGCTACCGCCAATTTTGATGAATTGTTTCAGCAGGCTCGCATGCTTTTGTAAGTACCATCCTTTTCGCACCACTAGGGCGCAGCGGATCCCGTGCGGAATAAGCAATTCAAAAACAAGCACTATTGAAAATCTTACCTTTTTTTTTTTTTTTTTTTTTTTTAATTTTTTAGGTTTTTTCTTTTTTTAAAATTTTAATGCATTCATGGTTAAAAGCTGATGATTTTTTGTTGAACATTGATTTTTAACCGTTAAAAATCCTGATTTTAAACATAGCAGTCGCCCCCACTAGATCAGTGAGTCGCCCCTGATTGTCCTCTGTTTATTTTCTTAAATAGCACATCACGCTTATTTTCGCTGAGTACCATAAAATTCCGAATATACAACAACACCCAAGTGGAGACGACTGTGGTTTAGCTATTCAAGTTTTCGGTCATTTTGTGCTTTTTTAGGGTCCACATTTCACAGATTTGTACCATTTGTATTTTTTAAATCGAGCTAGTAGATTTCTAAGACTCAAGTTTTCTATAAGGCATGGTTTCATGGTCCAAAAGGAACTGAAGTAACAAAAATTCTTTGACTTTGTGGCACACTGGACCCCGGTGTTTGAATGAACTGCCGCTCTGTCTTTAGGGAAAAGATATTATACAAATATTGACTGCTAGAGGGGCATGGTTGAAACTATAGGCCCCAAGGGTCTTCAAAACCATACTATCCCCAGCTAAGCCGAGGGGCATAGTATTGTTTCGAGATCACCGAGGCCCCTATAGTTTTCAACCAGGCTCGATAAAGTGCAGTCATATTTGTTTTATATACCGAATATATAGATTTTTGTCATAACAACAGGCCTATATCATGTGTAGCTCATCATGAGCTGTAGGCATGTTGTCATGGCGTGCGTGCATGCATGTTTAAAACAATTTTTGTAACTTAGGTCCAAAACTTGTCAAGAAGTAGCAATCAACCTTTCTTTGTGTTGAGGAGTGAGTTGGAGTCCATAACGAATCGCCGTAATCGACTTCTTGCATTTTTGGTTTTTGGTGTCGGCAAGATGTGTACACTTTTCCGTGCAGCTCCGCATTCAGCTACTTTTACAATCACCGCTTCAATTATTTCCCTAACACGATGAACACACAGCACCCATCACGACTAAATGTGATAATTCCAACCTATATTTCTGTTACAATCACCTATCACACACTGTTTGTCCCTTGATTTATGCAGAAATCATTGGATCTAGGTGCTTATCAACGTTAGAAAATCGTTTGCCAGCGACCCTCAACCTAGTCCCGATGCATGGGCGCAGCCATTTTCCAAAAAGCAAAGCGAGAACGCCGGGCGATGGCGCTATGACAGGTCGCTTTCAAACAACATAGAGGGGATAAGTTTCAAGTACGAGCAGTAACAACAATCTCAAAGCATGAATAGGCCTACTGATGCTGCATTCAGCCTTCCCTTGGCTCTTGTTTGTATCCCCGTTTGTATCAGACTTTACTACGGCACAGACTCCCCACATAAGAGTCAAACAAAATACGGTCTGCTTATATTCATCTCTACACCACTTCAATATGTACACTCATAATACGGATGGATATCCGAATGGCAGTCTCTATGCTGGGAAAGGTGTCCCGTGCATAGTTTATGAAATGAGATGGCCCCATCCTCCCAGGGAATAGTTCATTTTGGTTCATTCTTGAAGCTAGTTGAATTCATGCTCCACTTTTAACCAATCCGAAGACAGGAATCTATATAGGGTTATAATAGGGGCTATCGTAGCGGAAAAACCAGAAGCACCTCGGGCTCCGTTGAGTATGCTCCGATCTGCATATAACGTACACTATCGCAAGTAATCGCTCATTTTTCACTCATTTTATGACTTTAAAAAGATGAAAGTGAAAATCATAATTCTTTATTAAAAAAACAAGGTGGTGGTGGTAGTTGAGTAAGGTAGACCCAGGTGGTGTGTGTGGGAAGAAAGAGTAACACGCAATTCAGTGTGTGTGGAATGTGGAAAATGGATCCATGGGCATGCACAAGATGAAAAGGTGACCCCCTAGTTTGCAAGAGATTTTGTGTGGAAGGTGCGAGAAGGGAGCTGGAGGGGTGGTGGAACAGTAGGAAAGCTGTTTGATAAGTAGAGTCAGGGTGAAGGATTTCACATACCTAGGGATAAGGTGTATGGGGGTTGGTGGATTTCGAGGTGGCTTTGACAGCTAGAGTGAGGTATTGGTGGTTGAAATTTAGGGAATGTGGGGAGTTGTTGGGCAAGGGAAAAGATATCCTTTGAAAATGAAAGGTATGTGTAATAATAGCTGTGTGAGATCGTGATGTTGTATGGGATTGAGACGTGGTGTCTGAGCGAAAGTGAGGTGGGGATTTTGAGGAGGACAGAGAGAGAGCAATGAGAGAAGCGAGTGTTGTGTGGAATTGATGACCGGATGAAGACTGAGACTTGATGCAGATGTTGGGTTGGAAGAGGCGGTGGACCTTTTGGCGAAGGCGAATAGTGTACGTTGGTTATGGTCCTGTGTTGAGAGGAAGATGAGCAGTTTTAAGAAGGGCTTTTTGAATTGCGAAGTGTGAGGTTGGAGGAGGAGGGGGACTCCAAAGAAGACAGGAAGAACAAGGGGAGGAGGAGGAGTAGGAAGGTTTGGGTTGAGGAATGAGGATTCATTGAATCGGGTGAAATGGAGGGAAGGATTAAGGGGCGGTTGCTGCAAATGTGAGGTGAATCCGGCCACCCCCCCTTGACGGGGATAAAACTGATTTTAAAACTTTGGTTTAGGTAGTAGTAGTAGCTCCGTCAGTTTTAGTGAGTTTTGTCATGCAAGGGTTATGGTACATCTTACCTGAAAAAGAGGTAGCCTAAGTGCTTGTAGTCAAAAATATTCCTATAGTGGCACATTAACTATCTCTAGAAGGGCTTTATGTACAGCACATCTGGCTTCTCATGTCCAAACAGAGACCAGCTGCTAACCACCTTTTAATCCCAGAGATCCAACCCCTTGAAACAGTCTCCAAGGAGTTAAGGACTTGCTATCAACCAAGTACACCTATTGGATTGAACCTGGTGAGCATTTCCACCAGAGTCGACTCCTCACTGGACAAATGTGAGGAACTCCGTCTCAAAACTGATAACCAGACCAGCCAATCTAATGTTGCTTCCTTGCAGAATGGGGCTACTTGGACGCAATAAGGACACTACCTGTGACTGTTGAACACCACCACAGACATGGAACCATCTCGGTCCTGCCCAATGTTGGAATCAACAATGCACAGAGAACGACTTTGCAGTGAAGCAGCCAGACGTTGTACCCACCTCTTAACCCGGAAGCTAGCAGACACTGAGTGTCTCAAATGCTTGCTTAAGAAAGTAGGGGGAAACAAGGTCAAGCCCCATTGAATTCAATGGACATTGACCTTCTGTGCCCCCTACATCGGTAACTAAGTATTTTAGACAGTCAAAACTATTCCTTATTTTGATCCTATGAGCTCCACCAATAATTTGCACCATTTTTATCAAAATCGGAGCAACTTAAAAAATTGACCCCTGTACAACTGAAATTGACCCTTTTTATTGATTTTTGCTGTTTTTAGCCTATAACTCTTAAACTTAACGTTCTAGATAGTACAAACTATACCTTTCCTGAATCCTTGTGGTTAGACAAATCACATGGTATACTTTTCAACATGATTGGATCAATTTAAAAATTTAACCCTTGTACAAACTTTGTCATGGCCCCTCTCCTTAAGGCACCATTTGTGACACTTAAAGCGGCACTGGCACATTTTCACAAAATATGAAATTTCTTCAATTTGCTCTCAAATGATAGTCTAGGCCATTGGAAGAACAGAGATATACTTTACACATAAAAATAACATACCCCAAAACAGATATGAGGATAAAGACATCCAGGTAATTTGTAGGCCAACTTTTAAAGTTTTCCATAACTTTAATCAACAAATGTGTATATTACATGAATATTTTTGACTCGTACTCACTGATATTAAAACCACAAAGGTTATAGACCGATCAAACAGTGTGCATAGCGTGGGAAACATGCATACGGCGTGCGTGTTCTTTTGTTAAACGCCATTTTCGTCGTCTGCTGGATTTAACGTCGCCGGCGACGTTAAATTATAAAATCGTTCTGTTTACCCATAAGGAAGCTGATTTGGTCTTAATCATTTCGGGTGAGGGCTTTTGTATATAAAAGCCTTACAACCATGCAAAAATATCAATTTTGAAAAATCTTGAGGGCGCACTATTTTTCAAATGTGCCAGTGTCTCTTTAAGAATCACGTTTTAGGGGTCCCTGTCAGGCTGTCTACATATTTAATCACTCAAACCTTTTGTACTTGAGATGTGTTACAAATGTGTGCTAGCTCCGGGGCTATCTGGTTGGATCATATTTGAGAATCACTGCAAAATCATAAAAGCAAGTGTCTTGGAAGCTGTATTTTGATTGGTTACATGTATTGAAATGAACGTATGATGTATTTACCCAGTCATTATGGCTTGCATTAACATTACATCACGTAGGTGCAGATTGGCTTGATTTATACAGTGTATGGGTAGAAGTCAAGAGGTCAGGGATTTTACAATGGCAAACAAGGGGGACTCACACAATTTTAAGTGAAGACTGAATGAAGATGGGTGTTCATATGACTTTTTCAGCTAACTTTGATTTGACTGAGCTTAGTGGCGTATTGGAAACTCCGGGGGGTGGGGCACTCAACTTTTTCAGGTAGGGATGTGCAGCCCCTGTTTCTGAACTTGGGAGTTTGTGAACTGATTTTGTCTCCGAAAGTAGTGGCTTGGGAACTGAAATTTTGAGAAATTTGCAGGCTTGGGAGCTGAAATGTGGCTAAAATTTAGCTTCTGAGGCCAAAATTTGGGAACTGCTAAAGAGATGTGAAATGGGCATCTTAAGGGCTGCACATAGGCCTATACTACCCATACCACTTTCCAATATCAGATTCAAACATGGGTCTGTGGAACTGATTTGGTGAAATAAAATTGAGTTTCTGGAACTGAAATTTGTGCACAGATACTGGTCAGAAAGAAGGTTTAAAATTAAGGTTTCCTTGCAGAAGTGGGCTACTTTGAAAGCAGATCAGGACACTACTTTTGATTGTGGAACGACCACACAGACAATGGAACTCTCGGTCTTCCCAATTGTTGGAAACAACAATGCCCCGAGAACGACTTTGCAGTGAAGCAGCCAGACTTTTTACCCACCTCTTAACCGAAGCTAGCAGACCCTGAGTGTCTCAAATTCTTGCTTAGAAAGTAGGGGGAAACAATTTCAAGCCCCATTGAATGCAATGGACATTGACCTTCCGTGCCCCCTACCATCGTAACTAAGTATGTTAAGACAGTCAAAACTATTCCTTATGTGGGACCTATGAGCTCCACCAATATTTTGCACCATATTTAATAAACTCGGAGCACCTTAAAAAATTGACCCCTGTACCACTGAACTTGACCCTTTTTATTGATTTTTTGCTGTTTTTAGCCTATAACTCTAAACCTAAACTTTAGGAAGTACACACTATACCTTTCCTGAATCCTTGTGTTAGACAAATCCATGGTATACTTTTCACATGATTGGAGCATTTAAAATTTGAAACACCCTTGTACAAGACTTATGTCATGCCCCCTTCCTTAGGCACCATTGTGACACTTAAAGCGGCACTAGGCACTTTTTCCCAAAATAATGAAATTTCCTTTCTTTCTTTTCTTTCAATTTGCTCTCAAATGATATCTAGGCCATGGGAAGAACAGAGATTATACTTTACACATAAAATAACATCCCACAAAACAGAGATGAGGATAAAGACACCGGTAATTTTGTAGGCCAACTTTTCAATTTTTCCATAACTTAATCACCATGTGTATATTAATGAATATTTTTTTGCTCGTACTCACTGATATTACAACCACAAAGGTTATAAGACCGATCAAACATTGTGCAGAGCGTGGGGAAACATGCATATGGCGTACGTTTCTGTGTTAAAACCCATTTTCGTCGTCTGCTGAATTTAAACGTCGCCGGGCGACGCTGAATTTAAAAATCGTTCTGTTTTACCCATAAGAAGCCTGAATTTGGTCTTAAAATCATTTCGGGTGAGGTGAGGGCTTTTGTATATGAAATCCGTACAAAATGGCCAAAATATCAATTTTGAAAATCTTTTAGTTGAGGGCGCACTATTTTTCAAATGTGCCAGTGTCTCTTAGATCACGTTTTAGGGTCCCTGTCAGTCTGCTCCATATTTAATCACTCAAACCTTTTGTACTTGAGATGTGTTTACAAATGTGTGCTAGCTCCGGGGCTATCTGGTTGGAGCATATTTGAGAATCACTGTTTTGGAATATGATAAAAAATAGTTAAAAGCAAGTGTCTTGGAAGCTGTAATTTTTTGATTGTCGCTGCATGGACATTAACGTATGATGTATTTACCACCGCAGTCATTATGGCTTGCTTACATTACCTCACGTAGGTGCGATTGGCTTTGATTCTATCATGTTATAGGGTAGAAGTCAAAGGGCAGGGGATTTTTACAATGGCAAACAAGGGGGACTCACACAATTTTAAGTGAAGACTGAATGAAAAAGAGATGGGTGTTCATATGACTTTTTTCAGCTAACTTTGATTTGACTGAGCTTAGTGCTTATTGCCACACAGTGGATGGAAACTCCCGGGGGGGGTGGGGGCACTCAACTTTTTCAGGGTAGGATTGCAGCCCCTGTTTCTTTTCTGAACTTGGTTAGTTTGGTGAACTGATTTTGTCCTCGAAAGTAGTGGCTTGGGAACTGAAATTTTGAAAATTGTGCAGGCTTGGGAGCTGAAATTGTCTAAAATTTAGCTCGGAGCCAAAAATTGGGAACTGCTAAGAGATGGTTAAATGGGCATCTTAGGGCTGCACATCGCCTATACATACCCATACCCCTTTCCAATATCAGATTCAAAATGGGTCTGTGGAACTGAATTTGGTGAATAAAATTGAGTTTCTGGAACTGCCATTGTCACCGATACTGGTCAGAAAGAAGGTTTAAAATTGAGGTTTTTGAAGTAAAATTGGCACAAAAACAATATTCTTATTCTTACATCGCCGGGGTTTGCTTATACTTGAGTAAGCATTGGTGCTGCCAGACTTTCTTTTTCTGGGGAAAAAGGGGGGGGGGTGGAAAGTGATTCCTTTTTGGGGGGGGGGGGGGGAAGAGCAAAATATGAAATTCTCTGAGCTAAGGTTTAACTAATTTTGGCCCCCTGCTGAGTTTTTATTTTACCCCAAATTTGGTGATTTTTGGCCCCAAGTTGCTGATTTTGCCAAAAATCATCGTTTTTCGACTGTCTGGCTGGGGGGATTGGTGGACAGGTGCTTAAAACTCTGGTGGGGCTTTACCCTCCGCGAAAATTTGTGGAATAGCGTTTGAAGTCTCCCAGCAGTTAGCAGGAGTGGGTCTCCTGAGAGTAAGTGGTCCCACGGCGTTTAATAGCCATTGGTGTTCCTGACCCAAACATAACATATTTTGGGGCATTTCTGGGTGATACTAATGCAGATGGTAGTTGCGAACAGCGGTTTTAAAACCAAGTATTTTTAAAAAAGCTCGCCTGGGTCAAGAACGCCAGGTAATTGCAAAAGCTGGGTGAAATGGACACTTCAAACCAAAATATCTTTTGCACCATAAAAAGGTGTTTGATCATGAATAACCTTTTGAACTGAGAACATATTTTTTGTCCCCGCCGTACGAGGTCGTAACGGGACCTATGAATGATCAGCCGTCCTTTCTCCGTTTCGTCCGTAGCGTCCGGTCGTCCGTCCTTGTGACAAAAATTTAACCCATGTATGGTAACATTTATCTGGAGTTCCGTAAGGGTGACAATGATGTAACTTGGGTGGAAAGGAAGCGGGTTGGTGAGTTCTCGAACTAATTAATTAGATGTGGCCAGTGCAAATTGCTAATTAAGTACCAATTTGCATAATTGATGAAATTTTTCCTGCAAGGCTTTTCCCAAGTTTTCTGGAGTTCTTTCAGCGTATAAGATGTAACTTGGTGGAATGAAGCAACTGAAGAAGGTTCGTTGACCTGATTAAGTTTGGGGGCGTTTTCATGCAAATTGAGTATTCAATTGATCTAATTAATATGCACAAAAATCACGTACTTACCCCTAAAAAATTTTTGAAACGGTACATTGGATAACTCAAATTCTCCTGCGCTGCATAAGTAGCCTTGTCATGGGGGCACAATCTTTTTTGCATTTTTTGAAAGTATGTGATATATATGTGCGGCTTAGGTATGCAAAATCGAGCTAATTATATGCTTACTTGCGTATCTCTCTCTGAACAGGTACATCGGATAGGCAAAATTCCTTTGGCTACATGAGAATACTATGCTATGGGAGGGTTGTGAGGTGTGGGAGGTGTGAGGTGTTGGGGAGGGGGTTTTGGTGTTGGGGAGGGGGGTTGGGTGTTGGGGAGGGGGTGGGGTGTTGGGGGACGGGGTGGTTGGGAGGGGTTGGTATTGCGGGTGTTGGGAGGGGTTTGTATTGCGGGTAGTTGGGAGTTGGTGGGGTGTGCATGGTTTTGTGAGGGGGGGGGTGGGGAAGTGTGCGGGGTGTTGGGGAGGGGGGATGGATGTTTTGCTTCTGGATAACTAGATTTTTTTTTGCTGGGGATGGGGTGTTGTTTGCGGTGTTTTTTTTGTTGGGAAAAGGGCGGACTTGTATCTCCGGTATTGGGGTTGCGGGTGTTGCAGCCGGTGTGCGCGGGGTGGGGTGATTGCCCCCGGGTGGTGGTTGGGGCTTAACGCCGCGTGGGGGTGGTCGTTGGGGCGTCTGTGGTGTGTTGGGGAGTGCGTGGGGTTTTTTGCCGGTGAGCTGTTGGGAGGGTGGGCCAGTGTTGCGGGGTATTTTTGTGGCGGGTGTTGCCGTTACCGCATTTCTCACAATGTTAGTGATCGACCCATTCGGCGGGGACCTCTTTTACGCCTCGCGTAAATACTAGTTTCGCCTTGTTTTTAGACGTGTACCACTGGTACCGATTTGTTACATTTAGTGTGCGGTGCATATCGTCCAATTAAATGATGGTCCCTTTGCCAAAAGTCTAAAATGTTAGCTTTAGCCAAAAGCTAGGTAGGCCCTCCACCACAGAGTCTTTTACACTCGCTCCTCCTTCTCTTTCCATCATTCATCACCTATGTTTCTTTCTGTCCTTTCAATATTTTGAACAAAATGTGGTATATTAAAACCAGGCGGAATTGGCAAGGTCTAAATCAAGAAAGATGCCAAAAATGAAATGGAGAGATAATTTTTTGTCAAAATTGATTATTTTTTACAAATTTGTGATTGAATCTTACCTTAAAACATGTGAAAATTTGCAAAGTAAAAATTTACCATTGGTAACAATATATTTTTGACAGACGGTTCTTTTAGATTTCCTTTATTTTCTCTATGTATTTTTCATTTTTATGGTGCTTTTTTCTCATTTTGAACCTTTAGAAAGTGAAATTTCATTCATAATCAATTGAGATAAAACAAAAAAAGCATTGTGAAGCAAAAAGTCCATGTTTGATATTTTTGCAATGACTCATTTTCCATCTCCTGCCCAATACAGCCTGGTTTTTATATACCACTCACAAATGAAGCTAAATGGAGAATATACCCATTTGAATAACATACTGGTTTCTCAGCTCAGCATTCAGAATTCCATTGTAAAAAAATTCCTTAGTGTTTTACTTCCATAGACCCTAGAATTAAAGGTTTTGCTTACTACCAATCTGATTTTATCCCAATGGGTAATATGACCTGCATGCTTCAATTCTATAGAGGCTGACCTGAAATGACCTCTATACTTTCAATAGGTCATAGCTGGTATGCCTGCAAACCAAACATATACAATCCGAAAGGTAAGCTACCAATTGAAAATTGGAAAGCACCTTGTGCAATTTGTTTGTAAATATGTGTTTCTCCATTCTTTGTGCGCAACAATCGAGGAAAGGGGAGAAGGGCAGGCACGCTCCCAGCTCTAGGGGCTTAGAAAAGTTTGAGAAATAGCAGAAAATAATTGAATGAATTCTAAAATGCAACATTTTCAATGGAATTTGTCCACAAAATTTTCTGCAATTATCAATTTCTGTAGATCCCAGAAAGATAAAAATGATTTCCTGTGCCTGGTGTACATTTGATTTCTCTAGTTTTTTGGGAGCTTTAGGTATTTAAAGTGTACTTAGCCCCCCAAAAGTTGAATGTTTAAAAACTAGAGTTGTAATGCATTCAAATGTTGACGAGGATAGCAAACTTGCCATTGAATTTGTGGGCCAAAAAGAGTTTTCCAGTAATGAATGTCTAAAAATGAAATGCAAAATGTATCTTTTATTAAAAACAATGTTAAAAACACAAAGAAACAATGAAACAAACAACAACAAACAAAGAAACAATTAAAAAAAAAAAAAAATATTTTTCTTTAAAGTTATTAGTTTATGTAAACAAAATTTGATTTTGGATCACTTGTATTTAAAAAAAAAAATCATACTCTGATGATTTTTTTGTAAAAAACAAAACATTTTTCTCATGTAAAAAGTGGTGGCTTCAAAATTAAATGTGTACAATCTACTGAAACATTGATTTCTGCTTTTTTTTGGGGGGGGCCTTATCTGCAGATCATAGAAAAGGTTAAGGGATTTGAGAAGAACAGCCTCCCATAAAATTATTTTCAAATATAGTAGAAAATACACAGGGCATGACCCCAAATTCTATTGGTTATTTTATCACAAATCGGTACATCTATAACCATTTTTTCAGGCCAATGAAAACACAACATTGTCTTGGAAGACCGCGCTCATTTTGTTTACTTGGTCTGTCCTGTTAGTGCATTTTTTAAGGTATTTGCTCACTTGAAAGATTTTTAATTTTCAGGAAAAAAATTTGGCCGTGAAGCGGCCGAAAAAAAATGTGAAAAGTGGGTCAAAAATGCAAGAAAAAAGAGTCCAGCATTTCTCATTAGCATTTTTCTAAAAAAAACAAAAACGCATTTTGCATTGCGATTTTTCACATTTCTTCTGAGACAAACGTGTTTTTTTTTTGGCCTAATCAGAAAAGCGTATAATACCCCTTACAAATGTAAGAAAATTTCTGATATTCTCTAACTGAATTCTCTAACTGGCTTGTATTTCCAAGAATGGCAAAATTATTTCTATAATATTCAAAATAATTACAGGATTTATATTGCACTTTTTACCTGAGGATGGCCATTATTATATGCTGCCATCAGGAAATCATCAGAATCATGTCGCTTCATTAATTAAGGTTTGCTGTCAGGCCAACTAGCGCACTATGAACACTTAGATTGTGATATCCCCCAACATCTCCCAATAGGCTGGGAAATATATGATATGACCTGGAAAAAATTGCAATAGAATTTTTTTCACCACAATGCATTTCTATAAGGTCCCCAGAATGACATACTAAAAGTCCAAAAAAATCCAAATGGTGGAACTACGTCTAATTTGCATAAATCCAAAATGGCTGCCAATTCCTATGTTTTTACATTCATTTTGTTGTATAGCAAGATCTAAATAGCTGTTGAAGCCCATAAAACAAATAGTTTTACATTAAATAAGTATATTATGCTTCGTAAGTTACATAGAAATACATATCCTGATTGGCGGAAGGATAACTAATTTGCATAAATTCAAAATGGCCGCCAGTTTTCAGAGTTTCATGATTTTTTGCTGTATTTCGTCTCCTATATTGCTCTTCAGTACATAAATTGTTAAAATTTTACATTTAATAAGTTTATTATACTTCACATGTTATTCCTTATTTGTATAAAACCAAATACGGCGGTGCATAAAGTACGAACGTGCATAAAGGCTGACTCAGAGATTTCTCAATGACGGCGCCCTCAATTTTCAAACAAATTGTATTTTTTGCATGTACATAATGTTTGTCTATATACTAATCACTGTGTGAAATAGCTAAGCTCAAATCGAAGTCCTTCATATATAAAATTACATCTTTGTTTAAAAATTCCGGATCCGGAAATTTTGTTATACACAGTATCCTATGGCACTGTTATATACACATAAATGTTTACTGCATCAAAACGAAAAATCCGATTCATCTCAAACTTTGGAATTGAGCATTCAAGGTGACTATCTTTAGTTCTAGTTGACTATTTTTAATTAATATATTAAAAAATTATATTCTGAAATCTCCGATTCAGACTTTAAATTAGCTAGCCTATAGTGACGTAGCACCGTGGGAAAATGTTTGATGCTCATCAGAGCCCATAGAGATTACGTATAAAAACTATCAATAGAAATGTTCAGTTTTCTCAAAAGGTTCTAGGTTCAGACCCAGTTGAGGGTAAAATTCATATTCCATATTATTATATTTCTACTGTATATCTCTGGTAACATAGGTAAGCCGTGTGCCTAGAGATCCGTATGGCTGAAAAGTAGGCATTGCACATTAAATGTTGAAAAAAATATAATGTTCTGGTGGAGAATGACTATTCTGACGTCTATTCTAACACCTTCAACTGCTGTTTGAGTAAGGTTGTACCTACTTTCTAGTCAAGCACTCATTGGGCATTCACCTCTCCCGACCTGTCAATTTTTTTTTTTTTTTTTTTTCTATTTTTAATTAATATATTAAAAAATTATATTCTGAAATCTCCGAGTCAGACTTTAAATTAGCTAGCCTAGTGACGTAGCACTAGCACCATGGGAAAATGTTTGATGCTCATCAGAGCCCATAGAGATTACGTATAAAAACTACCAATAGAAATGTTCAGTTTTCTCAAAAGGTTCTAGGTTCAGACCCAGTTGAGGGTAAAATTCATATTCCATATTATTATATTTCTACTGTATACAGGGTGAGTCAAAAAAAACTTGACCCAGTTTGTGTCCGCCATTTTGAATTTTTAAGATATATTTGTCTAACATATGTGGTATCATCTAAAAGCTTATTTCGTTGTCTTTAATTTGCTGCAAAGATCATTCGCATCGATTAGGTATAGACCGAGCTTCAGTTGTTTGAATCAAGTAGTCTGTTTTTCGCTCTGTCCACGGATTCACATTACAAATGAACGGCATCCAGCGAGGCAAATCAGTGTCCAGAAGAACATCGGGCTATTTATTGGCTGCAGAATAAATGTGACGCTATGTAACCCCACAAAATTCAGTCACAATTGATCATCGATGCCCTCTTAACGTTTCTACGTCCTCATCACCCATAAAAATCATTTGAAACATAAATTAACTGATACATGTATCAGTTTCTAGCTGTTTCTGGAGGAGTTGAAGGAATCGTACCATATGAAGGACCAGACATCGGTGACAACCTTTGAGGAGAATAAAGTATTGTCTATATTTGTACACCCAAAATATGACACATCTTGAAAAAAAGTGTCTTCAAATAAAACTTACAATTATCACTATATTTACACCCTTAAGCTACCATTTTTTGACATAAAATTACGATTTTATGCCCTAATACATTTTGGGGAGTCATTTTGGTTAGGTGGCCACCGTGCCACTTCCAATGGAAATCCGTGGATAGGGTGTAAACAGCTTGACTTACTTGATTCAAAGGACTGTAACTCGGTCATATACTGATCAGATTGGAATTATCTTTGCAGCACAACTTTAAAGATAGGATGAAATAGGCTTTCCGATAATACCACATATCTTGCATATTCATTGTATTTAAAAATTCAAAGTGGCGGGACACAATTAGGGTCAAGTTTTTTGACTCACCCTGATCTCTGGTAACAAGGTAAAGCGTGTGGCCTAGAGAGCTTTGATGGCTGAAAAGTAGGCATTTGCACATTAAATGTTGAAAAAAATGTTTCTTGGTGAGGAATGACTATTCTGACGACTATTCTAACACCTTTCAACTTGATGGTTGTAGGTTGTAACCTCACTTTTAGTCAAGCATCATTTGATTCCACATCTCCCGACCTGTCAACTGTCAACCGGGTAAATACGATATCGCTGCTCCAGAAAGATCCTCCTAGATTCCCAGATCAGGCCAATAAACTATCTTCGGTTATCAGGACTTCAAGAACACAATCTCCAGCCTCTACAAAAAGAGATCAAACTTCAGGAAGCCAACTGGGCCCAGTGGCAAGTTCAACAAATCATTAGGGGATATGTCATCCAAGCTGCCAGACCCGACATCTTCAGTCTTCTAAATTATCACCAACGATTATGTATATTCTGACTCCATGCTCTATGCTTGCTTCACCAAAGCAGTTAAAGTTCCATTCAAGAGGCAGAATCCTGCACCCACTGTGGAGACCAAGGAAGGTGAAGAGTTGGATTACATTGACGTGTAAGACCGACGCAATACTCAGAAGAATAGAAAAAATTTAGGTACCAGATTGGAGGGGGAGATGATCCAATAAATCTTACCCACTCAAGCTGCCAAGGCATGGAACAATGTTCAACAAGCTCACCGGGTCGTAGACTGTCAATCAGCAGTGTCATGTCTCTGACAAAAAAGTGCATCGCTTAGGATTTGTCAAACCAATGGAAAGTGGAAGCAAAACACTGGTCGGTGATGCAATTGGTCAAGCCCTTAGGACTTGTAATCTGTAAGGGTTGCAAGTTTGACCCCCCGCTGGGCCATTGCATCCCCCTGGCAATGACAGCATCCATACAGAATTGAAGAATAGGGCACCTGAAGCTTGTGCGATGGCCTCACTATTCAATAACTCGTGGTTGGGGACCATCGCAGTCCCTTGAATGGACCAACTCATAGGTAATTGTAATCTTGAAGCCAAAAGAAACCAGCAAACGAGCTCAAGGGAAGTTAGAAAACGATTTCGTGCTATCTCACAGGTATAAGGACCCTTCACCCAAATTGGACTTTCGAAGATGGGAAGATCAACAACTGAGCAGATAGCAAGACATGTCAATGATATCGAAACAGCCTTCAGGAAGAAGCGTAAGTTTGGGGCAGCATTTATAGATCTAACTGAGGCCTATGATTACAGTCTGGCAGTTGACGGTTCTATCTTAAGTACTCAAAATCTATTCCTGTGTCAGTTGCCAAAGTTCAGTTATTGCGCATCCCGTAGATCTCTTCCGCCTGGGGGCGTGCGGGGACAGTTAGGGAAAGCCCAAACTCGGAATGGTTGTCCCTAAGGTTCTGGCTGGAACCCGTCTTTCAATATTTACAGAATCCGAAGGGGGAGTTTCTTAGCAGGTAATGCTCCTACGCAGACTATATGTTACCTGGAATAATTGCTGATTTCTTTGTGGTCTTAGAAGCAGTGTTGCAGAAAGACCATATCATCATCACTGTAGTCAATTTTCCCGATGGCACTATAAACTCAGCAAACCCCAGACTGTCGGCTCTGTTTCCACTTTGCAAACCACTGCACTAACGATAAATTAACATCACTTTAGATAGAGAAAACTGTCACACGATCCAACCCAAGTACCTTGGTGTTCATAATGGAGCCGTATCTTTTGACACTTCACTGTTTGGCCCTTGGCAACCAACTGCCTGAATCATCTAAACAGTCATATCAGTGTACATCCACACAAGATTGATGTCATTCTGAATGAGTAATTAGGCTTTTAGCGGTTTCCCTTCTTGGCAACGCCTGTAGAATATCTTACCATTCTGTCGGCATAGCTCCCCTAAACTTTAGGAGGAACATTCAGACGATCAAGATGATTCTCAGTCGATACCCCTGAATTATCGATTAAAGCTTGGGTGGTATCGCCGAGAATCCTGATTTTGCGATTGAAAAAAGTTGGATTGGTTCTCTTGGCATGAATCCTGTTTTTTAACCTATTATTTTTCAATGGAAACTATGGTATATCGAAGATAATACAGGATTTTTCAAACGAAATTCCAAGTTTTTTCAATTGACAAAAACCGCGTTTATCGATTGTAACTTTTAAAAAAAACCGATATACCAAGTTTTCAGTGGAGTGAGACTCAAAGTGTAATCGAGAATCCAATTTTTTGAAACGGATACCTGGAATTTCTATTAAAATAAAGTAGTTGTTTTTTTTTCAATTTTTTTACATTTTGGCATGACTGTGCTTGATAGTGATGTGGAGAACAATTTGCTTGTATTGATGCCCCACAAAGGGCCAGGATAACCTTTTCACATAGTCAAGGTTAATATGACAATTTATCATGCCGATAATAAAGTATATTCAACATAGATTAGCAGTTTGCATGCCGGTGATGAGGGTATGTTGTGGGTGGGTGTTTGGTGTGTGTGTGTGTGGGTGGGGGGGGGGGTGTGGGGTGTAAGACGGAGGGAGGGTGGTGGGGATGCTGTGTAGGAAATTAAATAACCAGTGATATTGATCGTGAAAGCAATATCATGTGTTAGGTCAAGTGCAATAAAGATGTGATTCAACAGAATTGACATTTTGACTCCAAAATTGTAGATAGAATTGGCACGCCATTATTAGTATGCCAAATTAGGGATAATGATACCAAGCATGTATGGTGCCTCTTGAAGACAAAAAATAATATAAAAGTCATAATGTATAAATTTAGGCCATTTTTAGGTTCCCAAAATAATAAACAATATTAACCAATCAGTGTAAAATCTTAGAATTGGCAGCCATTTTGGATTTATGCAAAATTAAGTTACACTTCTACCAAGCAGAATGGTGTGTCTTGTATAAGACATACAATATCATAAGGTAACTAATGTAGGCATTTTAGGTGCCAAAAATATTATTGGAGATAAGTAATACAACAAAATCCTTGTTAAAAATCTTGGATTGCGCGGGGCCATTGTGGATTTATGCAAAATTAGTCATATATCCACCACTTGGATTTTTCTGGACTTGTTAGTATGGCATTCTTGGGACTATATAGAAATGCACTGTGGTGAAAAGACAAATGTGGAGAAAGAAATTCTATTGCAATTTTTCCAGCTTAACCCTGGAATTTAAGTTATTTTCTCAGCCTACAATTTCACCCAGGTCCATCAATTGAGGGGGGTGGTCCCAAATTACAAAAATGTGTTAGCAAAAATTGGTCTCATTTGTCAGCAAAGGTGTTGACTTGCAGCAAAATTGCTATCAAATTAATGTGCAGAAGATTTAGTTTGAATATTGATGCTCTTGTTTACATTTGAATGTGGCAGTATATATGCAGCACAATGATAGTTGATGTATTGTTTTTTTTAAATGATTCTACCCCCCCAAGCAATAACATATAATAGCTATTACTGCCAGACTGTAGGATTACTTTTGTTTGACTGCATTAATTGAATACACATGGTTGGCATATTACTGTATATTCCATTGGATGGCATCCCATTGTTAAACAGTTCAAGGATACACCCCCCCCCCCCCCCACAGAAAAAATACCACACCCAAAATAAGGAAGATAACACACACAAATTCAGGGTTCGCCAGCAGTTTCTTCCACAGTGGAAAAAAACCCGGAAAAACACGGTTTTTCCACCTGGAAGAAACGGGTGTCTTCCAGTTTCTTACACTGAACGGGAAGAAGAGAAGAAGAAAGAAGAAACTAAAAAAAAGTCATTGAAATTTTTTTAATTTTAAAAGCCACTGACTTACACTTTTGGTTTTATATTGTACAATGACTGGAAATATAGTGAAATCATTTTAAAAAACCATTAGGGACCCCAACTACCTTACCCATGCACTGCATAATTAAACTAGCATTGATTCACAAGGCCTAAATATAACAAATTACTGGACGAAGAAACTAGAAACTGATTAGACCCTTTTTACACAGCAGGCCAAGCAGAGACTCCTTGTAAAGACTTGAAGATATTATTTCTTAAACAAATGTTTTAGTCTCCCCACTAAGCAATAAAAGTTAGATATGTAAGTACACACAACATTTAAAACAAAGAACAATATTTTTTTTACTTTTTTTATTTTTATGATTTGTTTTAAAAATAACAATTGGCCATACAGATTTTGAAAGCTTTTCAATTTTGGCAATCTACAATTCCAACGTGATAGTATAAATGTGCACATGGAAAAATTTGGAAAATGGGTTACAATTATCATCTGTATAATTTGATGGCAAGACCAAAACAAACTTGTGAATGAATTTACTATATTCCTGCAAGGTATAATAATATGCTATAAAAATTGTAACTTAATTTTGAAAAAAAAAAAAAAAAGCCACCATGGAGTAAACCCTATCATTTCAGACTCACTAAAATCAATGAGCTGAGGCTAGACAATGCATCAAGTTCAAAAAGATGTGATGACATCATCGTGCGACTGCACATATGGGCACGAAATCCCCTCGTGGCTTGCCATCCCTGGTCATGGGACCGTGGCACGGGGCCCCGGGTTCGAATCCCACCCATGATGTCCAATCTTCTTTAACTTCTATCCCTTTACCCCTTTCTCCTGAGAGAATCAAGAACAGTGTTAGGGTTAAAGACTAGGTGTTAATAGTTCAGATTTTATGGGTGGTTCCAGTGTAAAACTTCAGTGGGGGACAGAGGGTATTTGCTCAATAAGACCAAGTTTTTAGACTCTTCTCTGCTGGACCCATAAAAATGCAAACATTTTTACCTCTGGGGCAAAAATTGTGAATATGGCACAAATTTGTTATTTCTGCCACTTCATTTGCCCATTATATTCTTGTCCTTGTACCACTGCTGCAGCTAGACTGCTAGACAATAAAACATAGCTGTTGGGATATTGTAATGAATGAGGATAAAGTGTTAGGTTACATCTTTTTTCCTTTAGGAGTCCATCTGCAGACTCTCCAGATGAGACCATGTATCAGTGGATTAGAGTAAAAACCAGAGGGTGTATGGAGTCAATCCCACAATGCACCACTTTTGGGAAATTTCACCTCAATAGGATCATGTGATCCCACAAAAATCCTATTCTCAACACATAAAAATACTGACTTTTATGCTGATTTTAGCCCACAAAGCATTAAATTTAGTACTTAGGGAATTTTTAGCATGATCATGTGGTCCTTAAACTTTTGAAACACTTATTATCCTTAAGTACTGATGTACGTTTAGTACAGTACAGTACAGTATAGGCACATTGCAATGCATGTTTCAAAACACCCTCTGGAGTAAAACCAATATGTAAAGGTGCAACAAGAGATTTCACATACAGATGTCTCTAAAAATGTGAAAATTCTGATTTTTGCACTAATGTAAAACTTTCTATCAAAAATATCCCCATGTGAAAGGATTACACTAAGAATCATTTCCTATGGTACAAAAAAATTTCTGAAATTTCTAATTTACTATAGGAGCAAATACTAAATTCATCTCCTGTTTTAAATTGAAATATAAGCAATTCAAAATCACCTTTTCTTTTCACTTTCAAGGTATTTCTGTAGCCAAATACAGGGTAAGAGATCTATTGGGGTCTTATTTAAATGAAATCGCTACATGACCCAATATATGGGTTTGTTGCACCTTTATACTGCCCACAGTAAAGTCAAACAATGGTTATTCTTTAAGGTTAAATAACAAAGGTGAAATAACAAACCATAATGATGAAACTGTTACAATGTGGTAATGATTTAATGAGGTGGTAATGATAAAAGGTGCCAGTAGTTGTGACTTGCTGGGGTGCGCTGTTAGCTGCCAGCCATACTCAATCACATTCAGTGCTCTATCTTGTAGCTTCTTGTGGGTATTGTTTGTGGCACCCAAGGTTGGTTTCTTAGAACACTGGGGAGGGTAGAGTGCAAATGCTCTTATTGCATAATTAATGAACAGAAACAGATGTCATGGTGATGCAGACTGTTTAATTAGGATCCTCTTATTGGGAATTTTCTGTTTATTGACAAGCAGTTTGAGGAAACCATTTTAATATTTCTGTTAAATGCTCCTGTTAATTGACTGGTCTGCTTAATTAGGATGCTCTTGGCACTCTCAGTGTACTCCAATTAGCAGCTTCTGCTGTGGTGTTCATTGTATAAGATAACATCTTCTATAATATGCCAGAGGGGAGCTCTCAACACAAATGTAGTCCACCCCACAGGGTTATGTCACCAATGTGGTTCTTATTTTTTTCTGGCATATGAATGATGCCTTTTTCGCACGGTCGGAGACCGTGCTTTGCTATGGGTTTTAACCCGGAAGTAATATCTTCATGAATTTTTCCATAGGATTGCATGGACAAACGAAATACATGGGTGCCTTTCTAGAAGTTAGATTTAGGAACTGTATGATTAGCATTAGACGAAAAAGATTTGTATTATAGATCCGTATCGGTAAAGATAAAAGTCGCGAATGTGCATTGTAGTTATTGTTCTTCAAGATTTCCAAAGAGTTAAAGACGTGTGTTTACAAATCATGAACATCTACATTAGTTTTTGCATGTGAAAACACTGTACAAATCCGTATTGGTTTCTTTTCACCTTCGACGTACGGCGTATTAAGCCACTTGACTAGTTATAGAGGGCGTGATAACAACTTAGGCTAAGGCCTACATTAATCGGTGACCTTTCGTTGTAGACATTTTATTCGTGCTCTGGTAAGTTTGACCTCGCTGATACTCGCTGGTGTCCTCTAACTCTTTTGCACGTATATAACCATCAAGTTCTAACTATCTGCAAAGCGCTATGATCGGCAAGGTACCAGTCTAAGTCTGAACATTGTGGTACTGGTATACACTATAGGCCAAACACTTCACGATTAACTGTGTTACGCAAATTCAATTTCTTTGTGTCAATATGTGACATAAAAGTCCTTGATAAAATACAAACACCACTGAAATCAAGTGATGCCACAAACAAAGTAATAGGAGCTATGTGTATTAAATGATCGTGATGACCAAAGTCCTGACATGAAATGACATAAAGATGTTAACCATGAGAGAGTGTACGTAATCTTACCTGTCATTAGCGGATCATGTATCGTGTATTAAGGCCGAGCTTCATTTGGTCATTTTACTCAAAATATTAAAAAAATAAAGACACCAACGGAAAAACACTAGCAGAAATAAGAAATGATCTTATGTTGTATTTTTTAAGCATTTTATTTCAGGTTCTTGCAAAATTGTTACTCTATTGTTTTACAATTAAGGGTGACATGCAACGTGAAATGTGGTGTATACAATTGCGCAATTAGTAATAATGTAGTTACTATCACACACACACACACACACTGTAAATATCACAGTGCAATTTACAGCAAAATACTGTAAAAATGAAAAGAAAATTACAGGATCGTATTTCTTTCCCATCGGCTCCTCGAAATTCCAGATGGGGCGGACACTCTAAACATGACGTATCGGTACCGCCTATCCTCTGCCAATATCAGCCCTGGAGATCAGCTATTTATTGTGTAAAAGGGGTGTGTCATTTGAACATAATTTACTTAAAAATATCATAGAATAAAATACAATAGCTAAAAAAACAAATTTTTCTTTTTTTATAAATTAAAATTTGCTATTGTTCTTGTAATTTTAGGCATGAGGCATGTTCTTGACTTTTGCAACATGAATGCGAAACCAGACCCCTACTCTCTTAAAGGGAAGATTGAGGTGAGGGAAAAGTCCAAATAAGATTGAGAACATCAAGTCTTAAGATCGAAAAAATTCAAACCCAAATTCCATTGAATTTTCAATGATTAGACGTTTACATAACTCAATTTTAATACTGATTTTCAATCTTTGGTTTAAGAGAGTACGCAGGGCGAAAATCCCACAAAAGGGCCGAAAAGTCTACTTATGCTTGAGTTGTGGATGAAGAGCGTCCAAAAATTGATGAGAAATTTTGACAAGAAAAGGCCCATTTAGGGTGATGAGATGTTCCAAAAAGGACGCGGGGTTGATTCAAATTATACCCAAAAAGGTTCACTTTTTCAAGGTCCGCCCCCCTCCCAAAAAAGTAATTCACGCGTAGGCCCTGCCTCGAGCAAAGGAGAGGCCTATATTTTACATTAGACCTATAATTATTATCCAACAAAGTTAATGTTTGAATCATTGCAGCCCAGGGCACGTAACCAGTTACTCTGAGGCAGATTGTGGTTCGGAGGGGGAAAAAAAAACGCGGTAGGGAAAAAGTCAGCCCGACATTCCTGAAAAATCGCCCCGATTGAGGGTAGCGTCCAAAAAGGCGCTTTTGCCTCAAAGTTCCCAATTTTGCCGCCAATTTCTTCCAAGGGGGTACTCTGCACCACCCGAATTTCCCCAAGATTGACTAAGTCACTTGTGGCACTTTCTCCGACCCCAGCTACGCAACTGATTGAGTCTTTGGGGAGTGGGAGGTCTGTGGATGCCATGTGGCAGTAAATTTCCTCTGGCTCATTATAGCTAGTTTGGGGAAATTGATAGCTCCCTGGACTTAAACACCGGTTAGGAGCTTGAGCATAGTGAAAGGTGTGAATTTGGACAGCGCAAAAAGCAAATAGGCCTAAAGGAGATGGCTTGGAGAGAATATTTGTAATGGCGCTGAAGTTTGCATGATGTGAATATTGATCAACCGGTTATTGACCGCTCCCACTCAAATCAGCTAGTGGTTCATTTTGCAGTAATGTTCAAAGGGCACGTATAAGAGAGAATGGGGGAGATACCTTCCACAGAGACCTCAGTCCCCCTTTTCTTAGCCACTCTACCCCCCTACCTCCCGCCCCCCCCTCCAAATTCCCTACGTCCAACCTCATCCCCCATTTTCCTTCACCCACTACATTCTTGACTCCCCCCACCATCCCAACCTAATACGCGAACCGCGATTCGCCTTTTCTCCCTCCCACATTTCATCCCTTCTCCGGTATTTCCTCTCGCTGGGGCACTCCTCCCCCTTTGTCTCTCCTTACAGTGTGTCCTGCATCCCTAACCTCCTTCTTCCATCTCCCCTTCTTATCTATCCTTCGTAGGGGGCCTAAATATTGACGCTCTGATTTAACCACATGTGAGGCATATTAAGACAAATAATGGAGAAGCTTGGAGAAAATATTGTTAATGTCATGAAATATTGCATTAATGGAAGAGTGATTCACCCCGTTTAGTGACCGCTCCATTCAAATCAGCTAGCGGTTGCCCCGCGCGAAAACCGCGAGGTGATTGTAATCGGCAGTCACCAAATGTCACTGTGCAAAGTGTAAACTTGGAGACGACCAAAAATGGTGGTTGTGCACTTTGTGGTCATATAGCAATATGCGAACTGAGGACAAAATTTCAAATTTAAAGGGAGCACTTGGTGATCCGCACCTCATCCTGACTTGCATCATTAGTTTCATCATCAATCTTGGTTTCATAACGTTAGCCTATGGGAATTTCGTGAGGAATTTCAACATTTTAAAAAAGTAAAATTTATAAAGTTGTATTAAAATTTAATTAAAACATCCTGTTCCAGCAGTGAAAGAGTTGTTTTTCTTGCTAATGGTGCTTTTAAAAGTGTAATTTGTGATGTGGATCGGAGAAATGAATGAGTTCGCTCCCCATTGTGAATTTGTTGCCTCTCAATGGTGCAAAATTCGCAAACATTTGAGTTTTGGTAGCAATTTTGGCCTTGAAAATGCAATAGATGTTTTGATTTTATTGAAATCTAGTATGTGTAAAGGTTTTTAATATGACATGTTCATTAACATGCGTATAACCTGCCACAAACATGAGTCATTAACGGATTGGGGACCGTGCAATCATTTTTAAGGAATTTTTATTAATCACAAACTGTGGAATAAAAAAATGTGTCAGTCTTCCAAGTGTCAGAAAATTGGACAATTCCCTCAATCTGGAGTCAAAATTCATGAAATTGTAATGGAAAAGAGGTATGGGCATGTGCAAGCGTTAAGGACCCCATTTCATATCTCTCAGCAGTTCCTAGAACCCCGCTGAAACATAATTCAGTTATAAGGTCACATTTTGGGAAAAATTTTTGCCTCAGAACCTAATTTCGGCTCCAAGCCTGCAAATTTCTCAAAATTTCAGTTCCCAAGCCCCTACTTTCGCGACAGGGGGGGGTAGGACACGATCTGCGCGATTTGGGCTGGGGGATCCAAACGGTAGTTTGGGGAAACTGGGGGGGCTTTTACTATGGCAGTCTCGCGGTCCCAGTGACATTAAAAAATCATCTTAAACCTTTGTTCAAAATGTTAGTAATATCATGTAATTAAGAAAAAAATTTGACTTCAACTCCGTCGGGGTTAGTGCATTAACCTCGCGCAAAAACAGTGGAATTTCCAATAACGGTCATTTACATTTAAATATTCGGACCAGGCCTGTTTAGTCAAGTCTGGTGTAACCGTTCGATATGAATAAAGAGTACTCCTACCGTAAGTCATTTGAAACAGACTAGCACCCGGAAGTTGATGCCGTTTGAATTTGCGGTTGCTGGTTAGGTTGCATGTCCTACCCCCCTGGACTTTCAGAGACAAATCAGTTTGCAAACCCACAAGTTTCGAATCAGGCCTGTGATAGTTAAGGTGTTAGCTGTTTCAGCTTTTTTGGGGACTTCAAAAAGTAAAAATTATCCTCTGCTTTCATTTCAGCCTGTTTTTTGACCTGTGTACAAAGTTTCACAACTATATTCCAATTTTTTTCAAATCCCCCCGCACAGGGCTGAGGAGATCCCTTACCTGAAAAAAGTTAAGTCCCCCCCCCCCCACCCCCGGTATTATTACCCAAATGTTTTTGAATCACAGTTATCACCATGATTATTATGATGAGGAGTTTTAAATCCTTAAATTAGCCGGCCTTTAAAATAGTATTTATGTCAGTGAAAATAGTGAACTTGGAGGAAACCAGGAACCGGGCAATATTTTCTTGGGTTTACACCTAGTGTATATTCAATCAACGGTTAAACTGGTCTGCGACGTTCAAACAGCAGCAATGAATATTTAGTACATTTTAAACCGAGTTAATTTTCTCACAGTGTAATAAAATAAAACTCCAAGCAGCTGGCGCAGGGTGACGTCAAACAGGTGTCGTCATAAATAATCAGATTGTAGTGGCATTTGCATATAAATTCGCTATATTATGTACAGGTGCCAAAAATGTTGATTTATAAAACAAATAGTACTCTCCAGCTTTTCAGTATCCCTGTACAACAAAACAAGTACATTTAGTTAGCTGCCTTTCCTCAAACCCTTCATTACCATTCAAAAGTGGACCCACACTTTCTCATAACTCCAGGAAAATAAGGGTGGAACAATGTTTTCCTTTGATGCTATCAAACAATTAGCATCTCCAAATGTGGTGAAACACACCACACACATTATGTACACCCTCACAAACACCCCTCACAAACACACACACATACCACTATACACAAACCACGACCAATTCAGTAAATATTTATGCCTCCACAATTTGGTCCATACACAAACCAAAATACTGTCAATTGGACATTGTGATAACATTTGCTTATAGCAATAAATGTGAGGTTCAATGTTAGGTAAAGTTAGTTCAATCCACAGTTTAAATACGGTTTTGTCCCGTAAACGAGGGTGGCGGCTTACACCTCCACCCTCAGCAATACTGCTGTGTGAGGATTTTATTGGGGGAGCCAAAGTTAATTGACAGGATGCCCTTCCTGACGCCAATCCAAAGTTTTCGGCGCAGGGTAGAATTTCGTAGCAGAGTTGCGAGAATCAGTCTGATTCTCGAATAATGAATTTTGCGGAATCATCTAATTCGCTGCTGTGTTAAATTCTAAAGTTACGAGAATCGGAAACATTTTTTTTGAAAATTTCCCGCAATTCATTGACGAGATCTTTGCGAGAATCGAGTCTCGGATTCTCGCCGAAAAATTTTTTTTTTTTCTTAGGGGGGGGGCCCTGCGGCGGGGGGCCTAGCATGTGGGCAACCAAGCTATCATGCAAGGAAGCATGTGCTAGATGGCACCATAGCTACCAGAGCTGATGCCCGTGTAGGTAGATCTTCTTTTATTTACCAGGGGTAACAAGCTACTCTCATCAGATTTCCTTAGCAATACGATGGGGGTGTCGGTTTAGCCAACGATTCGGCCCTGGAAGGTAGTATGGATACCAGGATACCAGTGCGGCCCTCAAAGGAAATATGACCGACTCATTATATATCCACTGAAAATTGGAAAAACGATCAAGGATATCTGGTGAGTGTAAACAGCACAAAGTGCAGAATCACAAAATGCAGTATTGCAGTTTAATATTCCGTTGAATTCACAATTGAAAAAATGCGCAGTGATCTTGACAGCCATATTGGTGTGTATAGGATTGTGAGGTTGGCATCACATGTCAATTAATTACCATAAGGCCAAAAATAGTCTCAACAGACAAACACACATAGGTATGTGGAATCATTTTTGCCACATAAACCCCTACATGATGAGTCAAATCTTGGGTCAAAAAAGTATAAAAGAAATACAAAATTAAAAAAAAAAAAATCATTTTCTAAAAAAAAATAGCACATAGCTTTTTTTTGCCAAAATGTATGGTAGACACACTTTTGCATAGTAATTAGACCAAATTGATGATTTCCTCTTTTTCAGTTGAAATATTTTCCTTAAGAGATTACCATGGATGTGCCTTAGGGCGTCCATTGTGGCAGCCATCTTTGGGTGCATTGGTGTGGGCATATTCTGCGGCACCTGTCTAGTTGCTATTATAGAAACATCAAAGATGTTTAAGCTTACATCAGATGAACTAAATGAAAGAGCAGAAGATTTGTAAGTATAACAGTTATTTTGGATGATGAAGGACAATGAGAAACATTGTTGACATAACTTGGTTTGGACATGAAAATCGAAGCACTAGATTCTCCACAGCTCTCTAAAACACATGCAAACTTGTCGTGGGCTCTGAAGTCCATTTCTTACAGAGTTACTTCCTTATAATGTTTGATGCATTGTGAAGTGACTCAAATAAAATATTATTATATCGTATGTAAAAGTGTGGAAGTGAATGATTGAACTACAATCGATGGTATTGGTAGGATGTTTTAGATAAATATTTTCTATCTGATTAGAAAAAAAGTCATTTGAAAATATGTAGATATTTTTAGCACAGGGAGGAAAAAAGGAGGTTGGAGGGTATGCTGTACAAAGCACACAAAGTGGGGGCTTTGGCAAAATAGGGTCTTAAGGCTGTGGCACTGAAAACTTTGATGGAATAACCTAACGCGGCCGAGAGGAAATTAGAGGCAACCCCGTTTAGGGTTGAGTCAACGAATCAACAGTTTTTCATGGCCACATCCTCAGACCCTTTTTTTCGCCCCCTCCCCCTTTTTTCCTTTTTCCTCCTCCCCTCCCCCCCCTTTCCCTTTTTCCCCCCCCTTCTTTCCTCCCTTTTTCCCCCCCTCCGGTATTTTTTCCGGTACAGCGACTCAATACCCCCACCCCTCGCACCTTTTCGTGCATCTGGGACGCAACCAAACTATTTGCTTACGCGAAAATGCCTCTCATTGGCTCTAATTGCATCTGGGACGTCGTTCCGGAAAATGACGCGATGGTTTTGGTTGCATCGGGGCGTCTTCAGGGAAAAATGACGCGATTGTTTTTCGTTGCATCTGGGCCGTTATTGACCTGAAATGATGGCGTGCTTTTCACTGCATTTCGGTTTTGGACGGTTTTGTTGCCCGCCAGAAGGCGCAATGCCTTTCATTCAGGCGGGTACAACAACGGTACAAATGCCCATTAGACACTTCGATTTCGATGGTAGATTGTGGGGATAGCGGCCACCTTTTGAAAGATATTGGGGGTTAATTATGCCTAGACGTATCATGACGTAACACGGAGCATGACGTAGCATAATAGCGCCCAAGCACAGGACTCTATGATTGTACGTATAGCGCCACTCACGACTGGAGAACTATAAGCCTACAAATTTCATGCAGATCAGGGTGCAGTACGCATCCCCATATTTATTTATTATTTATTTATTTATTTATTTACCCTGTTTTATTGATTTTCACGCGGTTGGTTATCGGTGCATCTGGGACGTCTTTCCGGGAAATGGCGGCGATGTTTTTCGTTGCATCTGGGCCGTCTCGGGAAAATGACGCGATGTTTTTTCGTTGCATGGGCCGTCTTCCGGGAAGGTGAAATGGCGCGATGTTTTTCGTTGCACACATCTGTCCGTTTTTGTTTGACTTACTCACTTATTCCCTGTGCTGGAAAAAGGCCGAGATGCAATGAAACGCAAACTTTGCTTCTCGTTGCATCTGGGCCGTTAAACATAAAAATAGATTGCCTTTCGTTGCATTTGGCCGTCGGCCGGCAAAACGACCCGGTCCTGTTTAGGGTTAAGCCAGGCTAAGATTAACTGACCCTATGACCCTACCTTTTAATTGTTCCCATTTGGTGTTATGACCCTGGGTGTGACCCTGCCTAACAGGGCCTTCTGTGAACATGGGTGGGATTTTAAGAACCGTATAAATTTATATAACATCATCAAGAAAAACAATTGTGCCTTGAACTTGAAGGCACTTTCAAGTGTGTAAGATCCAAGCTATTATTTCAATTGAGTAATGTCATTGTTTTTTCTCAGTTTTTCCCTCTCCTATGCAGATCTCAGTATGCAGTAACTGGGCTGTGTAATGGCTACATGTCTTTGTATTTGTTGGCTTTCATTGGCAACTGCAACAGAGCAAAAGACAAGTTTATGAAGATGAACAGAGGTGCCTTGGTGGTGGACGATGCTGCGGATTGGAAAATGAGCTAGCGAAAGGAGAGCAAAACGGTATGACGAAGGAAGGACAATGATGAGGAGAGAGTAGAGGGGCAAAGAAAGAGAACAGGAGCTCTCTTGGTAGTTTGGCCAAATTATTTCAATCCCTGATTTGGCCAATTTAAGTGCTTTGTAGTAGGCATTGCTTTACAGCTTGGCAAGTATTCTGAAGTTTCCTGTTCTATTCCCCATTAACTGCAAAAAATCTGTTGAATAGTGCCTTATGAGATGAACGGTACTGAACCAGCACGTTTATATGCCTATTATCAGTCTCACTGGTTAAAGTTGATTGTCCGGTATAAAATATATTCAATCATCTGATTAAGCCCATCTACAATGATTTCTTCTTTTAAAAATAATTTTGGAGATTACATTGTTGTGAAACTGCAAGAAAAATTATAATATAGAAGGCTGTGACATCAATTGCCAGCCCGTTGTGGTTTAAACACCAGGCAGTGCTTCCTTGGCAGATTTCTTTGGGCATGTGCATTATTGTTTCTTCTACCATCAAAACCGCAAGTTGTTTGCCCTAATACTTGATGAGGCGTATGCGGAAGTGCCAGGCTCTCATATCAAGTAGAGAACACAATAGGCATAAATCGGAACAATCACCTTTAAAGCAAGACAGCAGTTCACATGTATAACTTTTGTTGTTTTCAATAGACATATCAATCTGAGAGGTGCTACAGCAATGCAGTTCTTGGCAGATTTCTTTTAAAAGCAGAACAGCATCTCACACACACATGCATATTATTGCTTTTGTTGTTTTCTACAGACATACTGATCTGACTCAGTTGAATTCATTTTCTTTCAAAATATTGGCCACTGTAATGCCAAATCAGAAATAAAGGTGCTTGAATTGTTCTGATTTAGTGTACTATTTTCCCTACTTTATATGAGAACCTGGCACTTGTGTACACCCACCATCAAGTTTCATGGAAAAAAATTGCAGTTTAGATGGTAGAATAATAATACTTACTGCAATGCCCTATTCGCTGCTGTGAATATTGATGGCTAACCATAAATATAGCAGTTTGTGATGGTTAACAATTAAAATGGCATTTTTGTCTATATCGTTGGAAAGAAGGCTTTAAGGCTGAAATTTCAGGATGACGATGAGAAAAATACTACTTCCGGGTAAATCTGCGGGTCTTAACAATGATCTAAGGAATTTTGGACAGTTTTTCCACAAATGAAATAAAAAATAGAAAAATAGAAAAGGTGGTATAGTGGATTTTAATGCTACAGTGAGTGCTCCTATCTGGGTGATACTAACTATTCTGAGCAAAGTTACCTTTTTGTAATAGAAATGCCTATTTTCGACTCCTTCGCACCTTTGCTATATTATGTGTTTATTCCATTTATGGAATAAAGCACATTATATTATATAGAGTCGGTCCAATGGGTATAATATAATTATGCTTTTTGACCATATTCCAACAGATTAACTGCATTCTTAATTTGCAGTTGCAATCCCAGAAAGGAATCGCAATAATGTCCTCATTTTTTTAATATATTATTTTTTCCAAAAAATTTGTGCCATCATTTAAATCAAATACATTCTACACTCCTGAATTATAAATTGCTATCATTTAGTATCAGCATGTGAAATGATGACTATACCCATTAACATTTTGTAGATTGCTCGTGATGAAACACAAAATATTTTTGGCTCTTAGCCAGTAGACACTTTATAGTCATTCTGGTGCAAGCTAAACCAGATAAATATACAAGACTGATATATGTTGCTATCTTAAAAATTGATGTGGGTTTGACAAAATGGATTTTAATTATTTTTGAATAAATACATAATGTCTGGGTTGTTCCGTTTTGTATATGAATCTAGCACTTCAAACGAAGGTATATACCCAAATCGCCAGTGTAATTTAATGAGGATTTGTTTATTTTGGTGATTTTGTTTGTTTTGTTACATACCACTGAATATAAATTTGATATAAAACTGCTGACGTAATTGACATGCCTCCCACGGGAAAATCGGTTTAAGGCCAAGTACAAGAATATGCGTTTAGTGTCCCCTCCCACTTCCTTTTTTGAGACCACTTCAATTTCCTTTTTTTTTTAAACATTTTGGTGATTTGAACAGGTTTTGTGATTTATTTTAGGAGTCAACCTGACAGAAGTAGAAAATAAAAAAGGCCGCATCCTTTTTTCAGGTAGTGCAGCCTCCACAATGTATGTTAACCCTAACACGGCCGAGATGCAATGAGAGCCAACGAAAACGTGGTACCGGTCGGAAAATGTTTTTCGTTGCATCTCGGGCGTCAACAACTATTTTTGGTCGCGCAAATGACTCTCATTGCCCTTCATTGCATCTGGGACGTCTTCCCGGAGAATGACGCGATGTTCTTCGTTGCATCTGGGACGTCTTTTCGGAAAATGACGCGATGTTCCTCGTTGCATCTGGGACGTCTTCCGCGAAAATGACGCGATGTTCCTCGTTGCATCTGGGACGTCTTCCGGGAAAATGACGCGATGCGTCTCATTGCATCTCGGCAAAAAAAAAAAAAAAAAAAAGACATGCCTCCCACGGGAAAATCGGTTTAAGGCCAAGTACAAGAATATGCGTTTAGTGTCCCCTCCCACTTCCTTTTTTGAGACCACTTCAAGTTCCCTTTTTGTAATAGAAATGCAATTTTGACTCCTTCGCACTGTGCTATATTATGTGTTATTCAATGTATGGAATAAAGACATGAATTATATAGAGTTGGTCCAATGGGTATAATCTAATTATGATGTTGACCATATTCCAACAGATTAACTGCATTCTTAATTTGCAGTGGCAATGTCCAGAAAGGAATCGCAATTAGTTTCCTCATTTTTTTAATATATTATTTTTTAAAAAAAATTTTGCCATCGTTTAAAATCAAATACATTCTACACTCCTGAATTATAAATGCTACACCCCCCCACCTCCCCCCCCCCCCCCCCCCCCCCCCCCACACCACCGCCCCCCCCCCCCCCCCCCCACCCCCCAACCCCTTTTAGTACAGCGCATGTGAAAATGATGAATATGACCCATAAACATTTTGTAGATTGTCGTGATGAAACACAAAATATTTGGATCTTAGCCAGAGACACTTTATAGTCATTCTGGTGCAGCTAAACAGATAAATATTTCAAGACTGATATCTGTTGCTATCTTAAAATTGATGTGGTTTGACAAAATGGATTTTACTATTTTGAAAAATACAAATGTCTGGGTTGTTCCGTTTTGTATATGAATCTAGCACTTAACGAAGGTAGATACCCAAATCGTCTCAGTGTTAATTTAATGAGGATTTGTTTTTTGGTGATTTGGTTTGTTTTGTTACTACCACTGAATATTAAAATTTGATATAAAAAACTGCCTGACGTAATTGACACGCCTCCCAGCGGGAAAATCGGTTAAAGGCCATACAAGGAATATGCGTTAGTGTCCCTCCCACTTTTTCCCCCTTTTTTGAGGACCACTTCAATTTTCCTTTTTTTAAAAACATTTGGTGATTGAACTAGGTTTTGTGATTATTTTAGGAGTCAACATGACAGAAGTAGAAATTAAAAGGCTGCTTCCTTTTTTCAGGTAGTGCAGCTCCACACTGTATTGTTAAATAATAGGGTAACCTATGGATATTTCACATATTTTTGGATAAAAACGCCCCCCCCCCCCTTTTGTGTCGCCTGCCTTCAGGCAGAACGACACACAGGGATCACTTGTCCACTGTCTCTGTTGTGTTAAGATCCATACTTGATGGCTTTAAAACCAAATTTGGGTCACAGGCGCCACATGACATCCCCCATTTGTGATGAGGGAAAGGTTACAACCAAGGTCAAAGGTCATGTGCGGTCCAGTTGCAAAAATAGGCTGAAAAGTAAAATTGACCTCATTGAAAAGTGTGGAGTTCATTGGAACCAAAACTTGGTCTAGGTGCAAACATGAGATCCCTCATTTGTTGATGAGGTCAAAGGGCACATACCAAGGTCAAAGTCATGTGAGGTCAAGTTGAAGATAGGCTGAAAATGTAAAATTGACTCATTTGAAAAGTTGAGTGCAATTGGAAACCAAACTTGGTTTATGGAGTTTAATGTAATCCCGTCATTTGTTTATGAGGTCAAAGTAACATGTCATGATCAAAGGTAACATGTCAGGCCATGCATCACAAACCGCGAAGGCAGGCAACACCAACGGTCAGTAGGCGATGTTTTTTTTGGTTTTAATTTTGTTAAAATTTTTTTTAAAAACCTGGATGATTATATATTTCTTTACTCTTTTTAATCTTCCAAACACATGCATTCTTCTACAGCAGAGGTGAAAAGCACGCAAGAGTGCAAATTCAGTGTCTTGTTAAAGGACACAATACAATGGTTTGCTTGTGAGATTTGACCCAAACCTTCTAATCATTGGTCTATGTGTGACAACATTAGCTATGCCCTCACAAAATAAAAAAAATCGATACCTTTGTTAACAAGTGATGAAAATAGAGAAAAATATTTGATAACGTAATGATGGTAAGTTAGTCATCTCAAAAAAACAAACTGATTAATGGTATTTGAGTTATTGAACATATTATAGGGATGCCTAAAATACTTGATTTTAGCATTGTCCCAATGTTACAAAAGTGCATTTTGTGATTCCAGCACCTTCTGTTTTATTCATTGTTCAAATAGATATCCTTGAGAGAAAAACTAATTCACAACGTTTAGCTGATCCCGACTTTGCGGTTTTGTGTTATGCGCAATGCTCGTTTCCCACAGTCCCATAGGCCATGTGCTATAATTTTGTCCGTTACGGACAAGAAAATAAAAAAATGTGAATTTCTCACTACGATCTCAGGCCTCTATGCGACTCATTATATTATTTAATTTTGACGTAAGTAAGATTTGACAACAGGATTACAATCAAGATTTAAAGAATTATATGAAAATCTCAACTTTTTTTAGATAAGTCGGGGGGAAGAGGCTGTGTATCACGACCAATGCCCCTTTAACAAAACTTATTTTTTGGTTTTCAAAAAAAATCAGTAATCAGGAGTATAAAAATAATTACAGTCAAAAACAAATACCACCAAAAAATGATATTGCAAAAAATCTCAAGAGTGTGTGCATGTAATTGTTGGAAATGGGAACTGAAAATATTATTTAGGGTCAACTGCATTTTCTAGAGTTTAACGTTTAACCAATTTATCATAAATAATAATAACAAACAAACTTTTAAAAAACAAAAATTTGGAATACAGTGACCCCCTAGTTAACTTTTTTTTTTTGTGGGGCCGCCAAGCTTAGCTAGGCCAGCAGGACCCACTTAAGCAATCCGTGGTGCGTTGTGTATGTGTGGATGCGTGTGTCACACATTGTGAATTTTTTGTTAAATTGACCTCAATTGAAAAGTTGACATCACTGGAAACCAAACTTCTGTCATAGGTCACAATGGGATCGTCATATGTTGAGAGGTCAAAAGGTATGTTGAAAAGGTCAAAGGGCATGTGAGGTCAAGTTGAAAAAAACAATGGGCTAAAAATGTAAAATTCATCGAAAGTGACAACTGAAGTTCAATTGGAAACCAAACTGTTGTCATAGGTGCACATGCGATCCCCTCATATGTTGATGAGATCAAGGTCCAAGTGCCCGGGTCAAAGTAATGGGGCGGGCCAACAGCTTATATTCCTTGAATAGAGCGGACGCGCGAACGCCGAGAACGCGAACAATTCTAGTATAATTAGATTCAAACTCTTCTAGATATATTGGAAATACTACCTTTTGGGGCAGCAAAGGATGTTGGTAACAAAACACTGGTAGTCATTATTTTTTTTGGCACTGAATCAGTTTGTGGTTTCCGTTTGCACAACACTCTGGTTTATTGTTTCAAGTGTGTTGCCATTGGATGATGCATAAACATTAAGGCATCGATACTTAAGGTGCATGTTCCGATCATATTGTGGACCCCCTGATTTACCAAAGACGTAGTAGGAATTTTGATATCAGATTGAAGGCTGTATTTTTCTCCATTGTCGTCTGAATTTGAGCTCTTCCAAATCCATTTTTATTCTCCAAGATATAAACAAAAAACGCTGTTTAATGGTTAACTATCAATATTAGCCCAGTATGAAATAGGGCTTGCAATGTGGCAATAATGCTTTTGTTCTATGCAACAACACCGTAAGTTTTGTTTCCCACAGTACTTGATGTGATGACCAGTAGACATAATGGGGAACAACGCCTTTAATACAAACGGCTGCAATTTTTACAGAGCATTATCTCAATTCTGTTAAAGCCAGTTAATTAACATAAATCTAAATTATACAGTTTTCATTTCAATAATTCAATTTTAGCATGTATAAGTGATAGTCACAAAATACCTGGTAAATATACATGTAAAGGAATTTTTTCAAAATATTTCAAAACGAAATAAGTCATTGGAGCAAAATACTTTGTGGGTTTGAATTGAATAGCTCTAGTCATTCTGGCATCTCAAATTTGATGGAAGTGAATTATAGGCGATAAGGGAGTGAAGGGGATTAGATGGTCACCTTTCAGTTGATTTTGTATATTATAATTGAGCATAAGACTTATACATGGTGATACACAAAAGAAAGTGAAGCTTAATATTCTCTCTCAAAAGTACAGTGTTATTTTGAGATTGTGTGTGACGTGTGCCACTTAAATGGGTACTACCTGATCCTCAGCTTTGACCTTACCACTCACCCCATCAAATCTGAATTTTATTATTTTTCTCATTTTAGCCTGCAAAATTTTTGACTGACTTCTTTCCATCATGATTCTTACAATCTTAAAAAATAGTTTTCATGTTTACAATGTAGATTAATCTATGGTCTATTTTAATACTTGTAGTTTTACCACTCACATTAACATAGTATTTCATATTACGGCAATGTTGGCATTGCGGTTTTCTACAAAACACTGAAAATGATATGTTGTAATTGATTTGGACAGTGCCAAATGCATAAAGATAGCTGCATAAATTTGCCTCTAGCTGAGTCTAATATATAGATTAAAGTGGCATTATTTGAGATTAGGTTGGTGGTGGGTTGAAAGTGATTTCATTTTATCAGCAGTATTAACCTGCTAAAGTATTTGCTGGCTTGGATGCATTCTAGAATAATTCATACCAAATAAAATTCGGCTCTTGCAAACCCGGAATATAGTGCCATTTTTGACAATATTCGGTTTTCATGTTCATACTCTGCCATATGTAAGCTTTCAAATTACCATAATGTATTTTAATGCATCCTATATGGTACTGTGTTCATTAAAATATGGCAATTGTAATATTTTTCCGTGGTGGTATTTGAAGAAAATGACCATTAAGATATACAATTACACCAGAAATGAAATGGATTCAAAATATCACGGGCAATTATTGATTAATACGAACATACATATACCTTATAATCACAACCACTTACACTATGGGGAGGATATGCAATATCATGTCAATAAATTAAAACTTCATTTTCCATAATGAATGTTTCAAGGCTCAAAACTGTTCCTGGTTTGTACGAGATGGTCACAATTAAAGCTATTTGTAATTCTAATTCACAGAGATCGGGCAAGTAAAAAAATCACTTGTTTCCCCGTTTCCCCCCCCCCCTCCAGCATCGGTTTTTTTGCTGCTCTCAAAACACGTAAAACAATCAAAAAAAGACAAATTTTTTATTGATATTCTCTGCGTACCTTCTCGTCCTATGTTTGCAGCTATTCTTCCCGTACCTATATAGTTTGGCATCAGTGGTAGCCCTACCGAAGTTTAGTCCTTGCCAACACGATGGATCTATAGGTCCTTAGGGGAAAAGAAACATTTGTTTTGGAAAGGGCCAAAATGCCTCATCCTCCTCTTGAAAGCAAGAACAGCACATGTTTAAGAGTCCCCCCAATTTCAAAATTGTGATAGTTTTGCACTTTAGTTGTAATTGTCTAGAAATCTATAATTGCGAACGAGAATCTCAAAAGTGTTATTTTTATCCATAAAATAAGCCGATCTGTAAATTAGAATTGAGATCCCATCAATTGTACCTAACGGCAGAGCTGGAAATATAAGTTTATGTCCGGCCATGATAAAATATTGCCACCTCAAGAAAAGTCCTCTAACTTGAATTGCCTGAACCAATAAACACTTAATGGGTGAGCGTAACACGTACGTGGCGCTATATATATTTAACCCCGCTATTACATATATTGAAGGCCATTTCCAACCGCCGTTGAATTATTATCAGAGATCTCCGATAATATTCTATTACAAAATTCTTCGTTTGCAACACAAGACATTTTCGATGCTTAAAACCATTCCTTCACAGTATCGTTTTACTAGCTATTTACCAATGCAACCAGGTTAAAAATCGTCAAAAATTTGGAAAATTTGAGGGGCACTCTTCCAAAAAAGTGCTTTATTTTCACACGTTAGCATAGAACTAATAGTTGGTTACTAAGGGCATGATATAGCCTAACTCTATTCACTTACTTGCTTTTACACTGACCTCTACAGGCCTTGTTCTTTGGCTACCTGCTGACTTCCGTGGCTTGTTTTTCTCAATGGTGCTATACTGCTTCCTATTATTTTCACCCTTATGATATCAAGATATCAAGATTCACTAGACAGTAAATCATCCGATACCTGTCATTTGAGTGTGGCTGACTATGGTAGGTGATGTGATTGTGAAGAGACTATATCATATGCTTCCCACCAAAAAATCTTGCTTCCATTTGAGGGGTTTTGTACAGGTACTGAGGTGAATCTTTAGAGGTTAAACTGCTAATTGACAGTAACTAGTCACAAACTTGCTTTTAAGAATGTTTCATCTCTCAGATTCACATGACTACCTGTATACAACAATCTCACCATGGAACAACTGCATTGTCGAAGTTACTGATAGTTTCTCTTCGATAGTGCAATAAGGGCTTTAGGCCAAATAAAAAAGAGTTGTCTCAAAAGAAAAGTTTAAAGGTAAAGCAAAGTGCCCTTTTTATTGTCTCGCCTGAAACTTTGTTCGGCAGAGACTTATTATCACTTTTTGTCTGTCTGTCTGTCCGTCTTCCTGTCTGTCGTCTGTCTGTCGATCTGTCTGTCATGCCTTCTGTCTGCTTTCGCCGTCCATTGTTCCACCTCTGCTGTGTACGATTATCTGGAGTTCCGTACGGGCTTTCGATGGTGTAACTTGGTGTATAGAAGGCGGGTACCCGAGTTCTCGTACTGATTAGATTTTGGGCTTGAAATATGCTAATTAGTATCTAATTTGCATAATTACGAAATTTTTCCCCGCAAGGCTTGTTTACAAGTTTTCAGGAGTTCCGTAAGGCGTATAATGATGTAACTTGGGGGAGGAGCGGGCTGGGTGTTCTCGACCTGATTAATTTTGTTGGATTCGGACGCGGGCAAATTAAGTTACGCAACTGAGCTAATTAATATGAACAAATGAAGCGTAATTGCTATAATTTAAACGGTACATTGGATCCACAAATTCCTTCATGCATGAACCTTCATGGTGACGACTATCTTTGTTTTCAATTGAAGTGTGTGTCTATACGTTTTCTTACTGTATGCAAATGAGCTATAAATATGCAAAAATTACGTATCGCTGGAAGCCGTACCTCGGATACGGCAAAATCCTCTCAGACATGAAAGAAGACTATGCCATGCATCTTTTGTGTGAATCAAATTGGGTCAAGTGGCAGTTGGGTGTAAAAATGCTAATTAGGGTCGTATTTTGCAGAATTTAAGAGGGAAAAAAAGCTGTGTACAAGTGATCTACTTTTCCAGAAGGCATATATGGATGGAACTTGGTGGAAGGAGCGGGTTGAAGAGTTTCTCGACCTGATTAGATTTTGGGCCTATTTTAGGCAAATTAAGTATGCAAATACTATTAACATGTAAAATCAGCGAATTGCTATAATTTGAAATGGTACACAACTTCTATATACAAATTCCTTCACTACACGAGAGCCTATTATGGTGCGCATCTGTTCGCCCATTTGAAAGTAAGCGCTTAGGTAGGTAAAGGAGCTATTAAATATGAATAAATGCTGTATCGCTGAACGGTCTATCTGATAGCAACATTCTCACTACGTGAAACTAGTTTTTCCTTGCCATTCATCTTTTTGTGAATCATAGTCAAAAGTGCAGTGGGGGGTCCAATTAAAGGGGCAATTTTTGTTGTGATGCACTTGACCTAATTAAATATGCGTATTGCTGTATAGCTGAAACAGTACAATTGGATATGCAATATTTTCTGTGTTCCAGGAGCAGTGGGGGGTGTATGGAGCAGTGTGGGGGTGTTTTGGGGAGGGGGGTTTTGGTTGTTTGTTGGTATTATTGGTGGTGGTAGTGGTGAAGGTGGTGGGGGGTGTTTGTGGAGGTGGGTGGTGCGGGGTGGTGTGGGTGGTGCGGGGTGGTGTGTGTGCTTTGGAGGGTGGGGTGTTGGGGAGGGGTGGTTGGGGATGGGGCTGGGGTGTGGGGTGGGGCTGGGATGTTGGGGGGGGCCACCGCGCTTTGTTCTGGATTTGTGGGGAGGGGGATTAAGGTGTTGGGGAGGGTCTGGGGTGTTGGGGAGGGGCTGGGGTCCTAGCGTTTGTTTGGGGAGGGGGATGGGGTGGTGCGGTGCAATTGGGGGGTTGGTGAGGGGGGTTGGTCTGGGAGTTGGCATGGCTGTTGGGGAGCGGGCTGGAGATTGGGTAGGGGCTGGTATTGGGGACGGGGGGTGGGGTGGTTTTTGGTGAGGGGTGTTGGGAGGGGTGAGGTTTTTCGGTGTTGTGTTGCAGAGTGTTGGGAGGGGTGGGTGTTGGGGGGTGGGGATGGGTGGGGTGTTGGGGAGGGCGAGTTTGGGAGGGGTGTTGTTGCGAGGTGATTGGGAGGGAGTGGAGTGTTGCGGGGTGTTGGGAGGTGGGTGGGGTGTTTTGGGGTTGTTGGGGCATGGTGAGGTTTCAGGTGTTTGGGAGTGGGTGGGGTGTTGCCGAGTGTGTTGGGGAGGGGGAGTTGCGTGTTGTGGGTGTTTGGAGGGGTGGGGTGTTGCTGTGTGTTGGGTAGTGTGGTGTGGTTGCGGGTGTGTGTTTGGGAAGGGTGCCTGCTGTACGTGGTGTAGTTGGGGCGGGGTGAGTGTTGCCCGGGTGTTGGGGGAGGGGTCGGGGGTTTTGGGGTGGGGTGTGTGGGGATGCTATGGGGTGGTTATGGGTAGTGTGTTGGGGGATGAGTGGGGTGTTATGGGGTTTGGGGCGGGGTGTGATGGGGGTTGGGGAGGGGTGGTGGTTCGGGGGAGGGGGGGGGGGGGGTTGGGGTTTCTGCGGCGGGTGTTGGGATGGGTGGTAGTTGGGTGTTGTTGAGGGGTGGGTGGCAATTGTGGGGGTTATGGGAGGGATTGGTTGTTGGGGAGGGGTGGGGTGTAGCATCACAAGCCGGGTGTTTGGGGGAGGGGAGTGGGGTGTTGCTGTGTTGTTTTGATGTGAGGGGGTTGGTTGTTACGGGGATTGTGGGGAGGGGTGGGTGGGTAGGTCGGGGTGTTGGGATGGGGTAAGGGTGTTTGCGGCTGGTGTTAGGGAGGGGGTGGGTGTGCAGTGGGTGGGGGAGGGGGTGGGTTGTTGCGGTGTTGTTGGGGAGGGATGTGGGTTGCGGATGTTTGGTGATGAGGGTGGGGTGTTGCATGATGTTGGGGCAGGGGAGGTGGGGTGTTGCAGAGTATTGCGGGAGGGGTGGTGGGTGTGTTTGCGGGGTGTTTGGGCTGGGGTAGGGTTTGTGGATGGGTTGGTGGGGTCTTGGGGGAGGGTGGTGTGGCGGGGTGGTGTGTGTTTCGGTGGTAGTTGTTGTTGCGGGGTGTTGGGGAGGTGGTGGGGTATTGGCGGTGTTGATGGAAGGTTAGTTGTTTTACGGGTCACACTTGTCTCGTGGGGTGGTTGCGGTGTTTGGTGCGCGGTGTGGGGGTGGTTGTTGCTCGGTGTGTATGGGGCGGGTTGCTGGTTTGTTATTGCGGTCCTGGTGGCCGATTTAGTGCTAGTTTTGCAGCTGGTCGAGTGTTGTTGTTGTTACGGTGTGCGTGTGAGTGATTTGTGCGTATGACGTGAGTTGGTGGGGATTGTTGGGTTCGGGGTGGGGTGTTGTCGCTCGCTCGCTAAGGTGTTCACACTACCGGGGGGGGAGGGGATGTTGGGTTGGGTGTTGCATATGGTGGTGTGGTGTTGCTTAGGGGTTGGGTGGTTGTTTATGGTCGGTGGGGGTTGTGGGGTCGGGCTGGTTTGGGTAGGGGGATATCTGCAATCACTCCTCCACTGTATCGCTGCACACTTCTTGAGAAACACTCTGTATTGTACTTGGCAATCTGGTGTGCTGCTCTTTGGCTACAGCTATACGCTAAAGCAGGCGAGACTAGTTGGTTCGAGAACGCCTGTAGGGACAAAGCCTCGTGAATACAGATTTAAACAAAAATGCCACTTTTCAGTTTGAGCCACTTGTTGTCATCTTATCATTCCTCTGATAAATGAAAAAAACCTCCCTAATTCTCAAAAGCATGAAAATGCACGAAATATGAATTTTAAAAGCTGTGTGTAATGATCTATCTGAGGGCAAACTTGGTGGTCTTAAAATAATGGTATTTATTTGTGCTTTGCGTATTTTTTTACATTACACAACATAAGATTCCTTCTTATAAAACAAAATATATAGCTGAGTCACATTTTGCTTTCCATTTTCACGTTACGAGGCAAAGCCCCGGTAAATTGACCGTCAAAATTTGATAGACTGAAATACCTTTAGTAGCATTCATAATCATGTTCCAGTTCTTGATGTGTTTTTTTCATATTTACTAGAATCCACTGTAAAATATATCAGCATTCTGTCAAGTTCGGATTGTTCCATTTCCCCTCCTTCTGCTCAGACTCATGAAGTAGACAATTTTACCTTTTTGTTGCTTTTTACCTATTACATGCACAGGCATCATATTTTGCTTATGTACCTTGCTTTAAAGCTCTTCAATATATACATAAGTACACAATGTGCGATGGTAAAGGTAAAGGCTCAATCTTGGCATTGCTTACGGCCTATGAGACTAGCCCAATCTGACATTACACTTTTTATTCACTGAAAGATGCCTCATTTTTGCTGCTGTGCTTCTCTCATAACATACTCTGTGGGTATCCAAGCTGATCCTAATCTGGCAATAGCGGTTCCTGATAATCGTCATGTGAGTGCAACAAGGTCGTAAGAGCAAAGCTGTCATTTGTCAGAATTTCCATCAACATACTACATATAGGCCAATCCTTTGGTCAGTGAAATGTTTGTTTTTTCCAGGGTTAAACCCTTTCAGAGCCCCTTCCCAAGAAATATAAATTGAGTTAGCCTAATACAGGCACACACAGATTAGCACATGGCAACTCTTGCACTTGCGACCTTGTTGCATAGACGTTATAGTCTACTGACAGTATGCTTTCTTTTGGCCTTGTTTCCTTCTCATATATCACATGATATCACTGGATATCACTGGTAACACATAAAGTATCAAGTGGTTGGTTTCAACGGCTAAAGGGTGTACTTGTATTTAGTGTTATAGTATAGGTTTCTTTTTGTGCTGTGCCCTGAGTGAGCCCATATTGATACCCGATTGGTGACCAGAGATCATTTAATATACAACAAAGTAATTTTACCAAAATCAACAAGCTTTTTACCAAATACTAATATATAACCTCACAGGACTCAATATAACATTGGCCGCATCAAGACTGACGTAATTTGCAAAATACGGCATTTTGAGAAAAACGGCTTTGAAATTTTGCTATTTGAATTTGCTCATACCCTTAATTAAAACTATGTTTCAATTAAAACCTAGTGGGAAATTAAAATCCGTATTTCAATAGCATTTAACTAATCCACTCCATTCTTAGATAAGTGAAAAAACATTGATTTTACTAAATCCAACAAATCGAAAAAAAAAAAAATCATCCAAAATCAATTTGCATTATGTACAAGTACAGGTATCCGAACATACACGCCGGATTCTTACTCACCGTGGTAGCCTTAAGGCAGCTACACCATTGTCTACCACGGCAGCTAAGGCACAGTACACACTGGGCTTAATGCTAGGCGGTAGCTGCAAGATAGTGGCTTACTAAGTACAACCCTTAATGCTGTAACTAAGGCTAATATGCTGTAACTACCCCAATGGCTACCCTGTAGATGCCCAATAGGTGGAGAGCAGGGTGGATGTTGATCGAACATACTGTAGTAGACACCAGCTACCACATCCTCCCCCCGCGGGTTACCAACCACGACGCCATTTTGAGAGTGGATGAAAATTTCATGAAATGAGGCGCTATACACTTTGGCTCCGTTTATGTTGTTTCACGTTTTTTTAGGAAAATCAGTACGAAATTCGAATCGGCGGGCAGCACTCAAAAACCCCCATTATTCACACAGTTGTAATAAAAAAATCATGCAAATACCGTATGACCCCGATTAGTCCCACCTTTTTTAACTGAAAATACCTTGACATTTTGGGGTGTGATAATGCCCGATCAATTGCCACGAACGACGGAGATTGAAAATGTCTTGCCTACTGCCCCACATACACTTACAGCACTCTTCAGACGTTCTCCAATTTTCAAGCTCAGAGAAAGTTTGAAAAATGCCTGGTTTTTCTATAGACTAGTTTTCCCCCCCTCATCTTGAAGTAGAGTTCTCTTTTCGTCATTAACTAAACCATGACTATAATGTCAACGTTATGAGTTTTTTTTAATTTAGCAAAAAACACGTGCAAAAACAACAAAAATAAGTCTCGAAAACGACCAATTGTCCATCAGTGTTTTGCCGGGGCCATATTTGGTTGGCTGCCACATGCCCCTGACCCTACAACGGCCTTGTTCAAATTTTCTTTTCGGTTGCAGAAATCAAATCCACCAAAAAACTATTTTTGAATGAATTTTATGAAACTGATAAGTTTTATGGACATGGTTATGATTTTATACTGAATATGGAAAAAGAGTGACAAAAAATATTGTAAATCACGTCTGATTGAATAAAGCCTTGCAAGATCCCTGAGCGTGTTTGACCCAGAAAAACCCTGGTCCCTTCTGCTGTGTTCTATCCTCGAAATGTATAGTTTTTCACAACTTAGATGGTTCCAGACACATTAGAAACATTGTTGAGATGGAATATAAAAGAGTATAGGGAATTTCGTATCAGGGGTATTAGTAAAATTGCCTATATGGAATTCAAGCTAAAAGGTTGTTGTTTTAAGAAGATAGGTTTCCGATTTTTGCAGTCAGTGTAGGCCAATTTTTTATTTTTTTTATTTTTTTTACCTTTTCTGAAATTTTCCCGAAACTTAGGGGTGGGATTATAATCAAGCATGGACTATACTCTGGTCCGTACTGTATATAATGCCAAAAATATAAAAAAAACAATTGGCCAAGAGAGAATCCCGTGCGCGCTGAGAGCCGGTGTAACAACGTAGCTACTTTGCGATGGTACAGACAGCCGCTGGATGTACACTCTGTCTGTGCGGCAAAAATACACGGAATCCTGTGCCCGGCCAGGTACATCTAGTGGGTAGTTAATCTGTCTACTCGGTGGTAGCTGTGTGGTAACTACCATGAAAACTGGCCCTGTACCCGGGCAATGATTAAGACCATAAGCAACCGACTAAGGACCTAATTTAAGCCATTACTGTCCGAGACGGAACACTTACACAACACTAATTGAATGGAGAATCGTAATTTTGGGCACTGCCCGTTTCTTCCTTCACTTTTCTGTCAATTCTCACGGGAAAAGTACTTTATGAGAATTCTACAGACTTATCCTTCACACTTTAAGCTAGTCCTGCAAATTTCCAATATTGTCAATCACTGATAGTGTCTTTAACTCAATACATCACTATGTGAATGACAAAATAGCAATTTTCAGATGTAAAAATATAGACACAGTGCCAAGTTTGAGTGAAGATGTCCCGAATTGAAGCTGTAAGTTTTCTTGACAATATGCTTTTGAATAACGTCCACGGGTTGTGGACAAGTAAGGCAGTTCATTCCATTGCAACAATTCCGTGCGTTTTTGTTATTTGGAGGTTTAATTCAGTATACTAAGTTTTATTCAGAGTGTTTATATTTGTGTATGTAATGGAGATGTGTTCCTGGCTTATTTAGGATTTAGTGTTGTATTGTACCTATATGAAGTCATCTTTAATTTGAGTATCTTCACTTTGTTTATTGTAAGCGATGTGACGGTATGAACTGTGAGGGGTGGGCTTTTATTTCTAGGAGAAATGGTTCAGTTCGATATGTATTAGCAAATGTTTGGTTTTGTTGTAAGTGTATTTGTGTTGATGGTTTGTTTTTATATGTTTACGTAGTGGAGTCAGCTTATTTTGTGTAAGTGGTACTTAATTTCGTTAGGTTCATTGTAACTAGGTATAGAGGAAGATTTTTGGGGAGACGGCGTGCGGAGGGGAGGAATTTGGAAAATTTTGGGAGGAGCCCCCGGGTAGTTGGAAGGGTCGGACCATGGGGCCGTGTGAGGTTGTGAGATGTTGGCGTGTCGTGGATCAGGTGTGGGGGGCCTGAGGGGGTAAAGGGGCGATGTGGGGACCTGGGGTAGGGATGCATTGGAGAGGCGAAGTCCGGGGGGTGGGAAGCGCATAGAATTCGGGGAGTATAGGTTTGCTGGGATGATGTCGGTGTCGATGGGAAACAAGTTCGGGGAATGCTGGCTAGACGAGGGACACGGGATGGGAGGGGGGGGGTGAGGGGGGAAAAGTCAGGGGGGGATTATGCTCATCTGGTGAGTAGGGGTGGGGTGGGTGGGGTCTGTGTAAGTTGGGACGAGGGGGGTCGTGAGTGTCAGGCCAGGTGCTAGGTGTAGGCAGGGGGAGGGTGTACTGGCGGGGGGGGGGCGGAAGCCTAGAGGTCGTACGGTTGGGATGGCCTATGCAAAAAAAAAACAGCGGGGACACCCAACAAGACAAAGGATCGCAAAATACCAGCCAAGCAAGAGGCGGCAGCAAAGGTCAGAACAGCCTGGGGGGTGCAGCCAGAGACTCCAGGACATGGCAGCGATTAATAGCAAAGAACGCCGCGACCAGACTCTTGTTAACCCCGCTCGAATAGGGAATACGCCTGGGAGCCTTACCAGCAAAGGGACATCACAGCCTATGGAAAAGGCCCAAGGAAGCACCCGATGTCACTACTGGGAATTTTCACACCGTGACGCTAGTGTTACCGAATCTATCCACCCTCGCTGGGCTAATCACAAGAACGAAGAAAAATTCACCGTTTGTCTCTTAAAATCCACATGATGACTTGACATCATCCAAGCCCTACCTTCCACCCAAGACCGACAGGGCAAGAAGAGACATAACCAGCAACTCAAAACTACATACACCACCAATCTTGGCACCAGAACCGGCCAACCTCACATTTTTTTCCCACGACCATAAAGATGAATGTTTAACTCACAAAACATGATCAACAAACAAGAACCGGCATTTAAGTAACAGCATTGCGCCATCATTTCTGTGACCACCCACCTCCAGTCACAATTCCCTTATGGTCCTTGGAGGTTTTACTACTAAGTACCGAGTAGCATGTTCATTTCGTCAACAGCTCTTCCGGTAACCCCCACCCCCCCGCGATTTGCCCTCGACACGTCCTAGCCCGGGACACGACCGACAACAATGGAGTTCTAGTCACGCAAACCTTGGAACTAACCCGCTATTATACACATGTACTTACCCAACTACCCTGCGTTAAAAACGCCCGAGGGAAACACATCACTATTCCTTTTTGCAGCAACATTATTTTTCACATAAACACGTTACGCGATTTTAACAAATCCGCCTACCCACTCTAGAAAGCGCAATTTCAGATACTTCTTTAAATTTAAAGCAGTGATAGCTTATCTCGTACATACTTCAAAATCCAGTAACAACCCAAACTTTCCATTTAATAAAGCAACAATTTACAAAGAAACAACCGTTTTTTACCAAAAACCGTCAACGAAAGACTTACAAACGCGACATTTCTAGGGGGCAACCCAGACACGACAGTAAATTTGCACGTACCAATTTTCACCTGCCGAATCGTCCGACATTTTACGGACATCCGCGAACAAAAACGGCCCCAAAAGGCCCCGTAAAAAGTAATATAACTGTCTCTCAACAGCGACCGCTAATAAACAAATACGTCACAACAAAAATAATCGTTATGTGACCGCGTTGTGCAAATCCGTCAGATGTGAAACGACAACATAGCACTCTTACCATGACCATTATAATAGTGTGCGTACAATACGTCACTATGTGAAACGTTGAATACATGCAGATACAATGCTAATTGACCTCGCATAATAGATTTTTGTAAGGCTGAGGTGAATAAGATTATTCCATTTTCTAACAAACACCCATGTAAGGCTAGTTAAGATCATTCATTTTCGGAATCACCCTGTAACAGGCCAAAGGTGAGTAATTTCCTTATTGTTAAGTCGTGGGTGTATGCTGTACCCTGCGCAAGGATTCTCAACATAGAAATTTGATGAAACATGTTTCAAATCAGTTTTTGGACCTTGGGACGTAACATTTGTTTAAAAATGCAAAAGATATACAACTGCTGGTACATGATATGATAATATATAAGGCAAAAACTGTCCTTGTAACCACATATTTCAATCCATTTAAAAAATCCTGTAAACTCCTGGCATGATGAAGATGAATGAGTTTTGATAGCCAAGCACCGTGATTTTGCGAAATTCTGTAATTGTTAACAATCTGACAAAGCCGCAAAGTTGTGCACATATTTTTGGCATTTTTGATGCCTTTTCATGCATAAATGAAGACAAAATGTCCTCAACTTAAAATGTCCCCCACTTAAAATGTCTCATACCTAATTTTCATGGGAAGAAACCAATTTTAATTTCCTAATAGTGGAGCGGTCGTGGACTGCAAAATGTCACACCCCTCCCCTCGGGTACGACACAAACGCACAATTCCTTCGAATGAATTGGAATAATAATTGAAAAAAATATGGTTGTGGTCAAAAACTTGTGGTGGTGGCAGGGGTGTTTTTGGGTCAAAAATACGTTTTGGGGCTAAACTTTTAATAAATCAAGATTTATTATTTCTTAGCAAACCAATGGTAATCATCAGTCAATACTAATCAATCTCTGACATTTATATAAGATTTCTGTTTAATTCAATATATAAGGTATAGAATTTTAGGCCCCCAAATCCCCTTTTTTTCCTAAAAGCATCGCTTTTTATCACATTCACCACCACGAGTATTACCTGAACCCTTTGTGCTGTATGAACCTATATCAATAACAAAATGATACATAAAAATAGATTGTAATATTTTTTAACCTTAAAAAATATAAAACATAAATTTCGCTTAACTTGCAGCCCAATTTTTCATTTTTTTCGCATAGAAATCAATCCCTCCAACCAAATATTTCAACGCACAACCACATTTTCTTAAATCTTATATATTTATCTTTCAAATAAAGTGGTTTGTTTTGTTGTACGTTGGTGGAGGGTAACCTCCGAAAACTAGAGACGTTCAAAAGGCTCGACCGCTCCTCTATATGCCAATTAGTTCTTGAGAAAAATGCTTGTTCAGATTCTGGCTCCCCATTGAGAATGATCACTTTGCACTAATTTATTGCTAGTTTTTAAAAGAGCTCAATCAATTTCCAGTTTATTTTGTAGTCTTAAGATGTACATGTTTGCTGTAAATCTTACATGTAGTTGTAGGTTATTTTGGCTTGTCTGACATCACCATTGTTAACACAGAATGCTTTTAGGCCTAATCATGTCTAAAATTGTCCTTGGCATAGTGCATTTCAGAAATCAGGTTAGTCCGATGTTGTGGGCACAGGGTGGAGATGGAGTACAGACTTTTTCATTGATTGATTTTTGTCAATGATGATCTAAGCTAATATTTCTGAGGGTGTGCAAATTTCTTTCAGTGCCATTTTCTAGAATCCAATATGGCCGCTACAACTCTCAAATTCATTCAAATGGCCCTAATTTTTTATGCACTAGATCCAGTTTTAAAGCACGGAATCCTTGACCGGGTATTGACGTGCTGGAGCACAACATGTACACAAATTCCAATATGGCCACCCCGAAAACCCAATATGCCCTGCAATCATTCAAGTGACCATAACTCTTCAAGTATTTGTGATAGAGGTATATTTCTGCGCTCTATATCCAGTAGGACTCATATCTGACATTTCAAGTGTGTTTAACACCGATGGAAGCCAATATGGCTGCCTTTAAGATCTTTAACACCTACGAATTGTCCTAATTGTCATAATCTACTGGCCTCATTATTGAATTTAAATTATTTATTAAAACACTATACCCAAGGATTAAACCAAAACCCGAGTTATTAATGCTTTCAAGACTACATCTCATATTTAATAAACTTTAATAATCATTTTGGGTGTTTTAACTAAAGTACAATACCATCTATCGAATTTTGAATTAGTTTTAAAGAAGGTAAAAGCATCACCTTGTGGCCCCCCATTAACATTTTTGCATGTTTAAAGACACGAAAGTCCAGATAAGAATCAATGGTCAATACTTATCCCATACTTAATGTACACCATTTTATAATCATAGTTAGTTGATGGTACTACATATAATACACTATAATGTGGTTTACTATTTTTCAAGGCGGCTGTTTGGCTGCCATCTTGAATTTGAAAAGTCATTACAGAGAAAGGCGCAATAAGGGTTTTCTAAGTGAGCAAAATACATGTCTGTCATAGTCTGTAAAGCATAACCATGCATATAGACCGGAAGTAAGCATCTAAACTGCAACATGTGCAAGACACTTTGACGTGCCGGATTGCATGATATGCATTCAGAGGTGTTAAAGTAACCTTGCAGAGTTTATCAATTGTAACCAGCTTTTGAACACCTGCAGAACATATTTAGGTGTTCAGCATGTTTTCAAGTAGCGTAAATAGGTATAATGGAGGTGTTCAGATATTTTAATGATTCCGAGAGCAGATTTGAACTTTTGAGCACATATTGGATTTTTTTGTGGCATGTAATAAAAATTACATTACCAACACGTTCCTCGTGCTTAAAACACCGAGTACCGAGAAATATTTGTCTCGATCTTAATACTTAGGGATTATTATGATTTGGACAGGGAGGCAGCCATAGTGATTTTTAAAAATAGCACTGAAACAAATTTTGCACACCCTCCCAAATTATTGGCTTAGGTTCCTAAGATGACTAAATCTAGCACTAGCAAAAAGTCCTGTATCCATTTCCATCCTTCAGCTTGTGTGCCTAAACTTCTAACCTACTATGTTGTAATTGTTATAAATCTATATACATGTCACTCAGGGCCCGTACGTCAGGATTATTGGGGGGGGCATCAGTTCGAATGTGGAACTTTCTTTTTCAGAAAACCGTGATTTTTTTTTGTGAAAGTGGATCTTTTTTTTTGTGAAAGTGGACCTAACCCAACCCCCAAATTTTTTGCTTTTACTTATGAACGAGTTCAAAAAGTTGATTTCCTGTGAAAATTTCTCCTAAATTTGGACCTTTTTAGATTAAAAAAAAATAAGCATATTTTTTTTATTTTTTTTACCTTATTTGGAATTGGGGGGTGTGCGACATGCACGCCTCCGACACCCTCTTGCATATCGGGCCTGCATGTACTCCTTCAAGGTTTAAAAGAAAAAAATATTTTTGTAACAACTATTCAAATTTGAGAGAAAAAAAAGTGATGTTGGTAGACTAGGCCACGTATGAATTGACTTATTGCCAAATGGTGGATTGTATCGAGCCATAACTTGTACAAATACATCCAAACAAGGTTTATTCCAGAGCTTTGAAAACTGGTGTGATTGAGAGGTGTTTACACATAAGCTCTGCCATGAATTATGCATCAACTCTCTGCAAAAGTAGCACTGGTGTAGGCCAATACATGTAAGGATCTGGTGCGGGTTTGACCAATATTTGGAACAGAGACTCATTACTTTAACCCAAGGCATCCTTGCACCACAATTGTTAAAAGTGGGTCAAGCCTTCTCATGCATGTGGCATGTGTTGGCCTACATGGGATGACATTACTTTCTGCGTTGGTGTGTATTTTAAAAAAAATTTCCAACTTAATCAAAGCTAAGGTAAGTATTATATAACTGTATGGTTATTTCCAGAAATTACTAACAACAATTTGTACCTGATCAAACAAATTAAACCACAGTGTTATACTGCTTATTAATATTGAGCCTTATTCAATTTGGTTTCTGTGATCAGTCTCTCAGTTTGGTTGATAGATGTAAACTAATTATCCCCTCTACTGCTAAAATTCAGTGGCAGATTGACTTGAAACTTTGTTGGGTGATAGAGCAGAATGAATTCTGATGTCTGTGATTTGGGGTGTCGTGTCTCTGAAGTGGGGTGTTTGTCTGTCCACATGGGTGATCGGTGCCGTCGTGGGATAATTAATATTAAATAGTTCATTTGCATATGTTTCCTAAAATGTGATTTGTAATGTAGTGAAGATATAATAACACGCTTGCATGATCACTTGCTATACGAGGAAACTGATTTAATCAATTAGGAAATCAGATTATGTTTATAAGTAACCCAGAAATGCTTCCATTAATGTTCATCCCACGATAACCCTATTACTTGGATGGTCAGATTACAGAATTCATTTATGTGCATGTTATGTTAAAAGAGAGTTTTGTGATCCAGAGCCTCGTCCTCCGACCTAACTTTTCAAATAAGATTATTTCTTCTGACCCATTGGGTCAAGAGAGTGGTGTGTTGTGTGGGTGCATGCATTTACTTATTCTTATTGGGCATGACTTGCATGTTATAGGCCCTCTTTAATCTTTGTGAAAGATTTTGGGTAAAAGTAAGCTAGTGGCATAAACTTCAAAATAGTGTTGCAAGAATCATTGGTCAATGACTTGCATGTTATAGTGCTCCTCTATTGTTCAATCTCTGTGAAGATCTCTGTAAACTACATTTTAAAGGGAAGCTAGTGGAACAAACAATTCAATCAGTTTCAACATTGATTTGTTTCATTGTGGTTTGTCATGCTAAGTATACACTTCAAATATAGCTGTGACTTGTTTCAGTAGTTCAAGGCAAATATTACCCGAATCAACATGTGACAGTCTAAGTTTTTATTTGCATTGCAAAGGTTTTACCGACACAGGATGCAGAAATACAACAGTATGTGGTGAGGATGTCCGAGGATTTCGGAAAAAGTGTAAGTTAATGTGTAATTAATGTCTTTGATATGATACTGGCTATTTGCAAAAAATGTGGATGGCAGCCATATGTAACTTATATTTCATTTTAACAAATTTTTGGTAGACGTTTCATATAGAATCCCCACGAATGCAAATGAGGTTTACATTATTCCGTCATGCGCTGTAGGATGTTGGGCAGTAGCGCTTGATGGACTGAATGGCATACTACGTTGAATCCTTGGAACTTCTATATGAAAAAAACGTCTAACCGTTGTTTTTTAACACAAGCTTATGGTAAATATAGTCATCGGTTGGTGTGGTCATGCCTGGCCAGGCCTGTGACTGTGACAGTCTGCCCATTCCTGTAAGCAATTTTCACATTCTTTCATAACACTCTGTTTGGAGCTTACGGCGGTTGCGAATATTGCAGACCTCGACAGCACAGGGACATAAACAACAACGGGCCCCCATATAGTGGCAGTGGGCTCACAGCATCCCGTCTGCTGAGTCTAATGTGTCACTTACATGGCATAACAAACCTCTTGACTCGTAACTGTTCAATCACGCTGTGTGGCAGGACACAGTGACTATCAAAGTAACTGACTTCAGTCAGTGTGGTGCTACATCAGACCTCAAAGAAGGCCGAAAATGGGTACTCTTAATTGTTCAATCAAATCTTTTATTTTGAAAACATACAATGCTTTCCAATAGTGGCCCCAAGGGTGTCAACACTTGCTGATCGTTGTCAATTCCCCAGTTGTCACATTCCACCCGGCTTGCTGCAATCATTTTGAGTCCATGACATATTGCCTGCCCTCCCCTCCCTCCCTCACCTCCCCTCCCTCCCTCCCTCCCTCCCTCCCTCCCTCCCTCCTCCTCCCTCCCCCTCCTCCCTCTCTCCTCACGCATACTCATATCCCCTTTTCTAAAATAAACAACTAAATCAAACACACTTAAGTTTTTTTTTTGCCAATTGCTTCTGAACAACCTTTTTTTCCTTTGGCTTAATGGCCATTGACTGGAACATATAATTCTGGTACTGTGAATATGCACACACATTTTGCTTATCATACATAATGAAGCAAAATTCAATCCAAAATATTCGTCTGCAGGTGTGGGTGTTGAAAAATACAAGTTTCTGGCAGACCAAATCTCACATTTGATTGTCATCTTTAACCTATAGATGTATCTTGACAAAGCGAGGTCAATTTTGAAGAGGGATGTTGGAGCCGGAAACCAATTGAAGATCAAAATGTCAATTTTCAAAAGCTTGTTTCATTCATTTGGGTGTCATATAAATAAACCTGAAGAGTCCATTTGTTTTCTTTCAGGCTGACACTGCATTTAGGTTTTATGTTGTTTGCATATGGTCGGCTCTTTGATGGGTGACGGTTAGGCTTGTGAGTACATAGACAGTATACTTCTAGCTAGAGTATGGCAGATGTCCTCACCAGCTATTTTGCATGCCTATCGTGATAATGCCTAATTGAGCGCTTGCAGTTAAACGTGATTTTGTCATGATACCTGGTTTAATCACTGTACAAGCTGTGAGTAATCACTTCATACTTCATACTGGATCAGAGTCCATCGCACAGTGCACCAGTTGGGGGAAATTTCATGTCAATAAGGTCATGTTATCCTTCAAAGATAACTATTCTTAAAGATTAAAACCCTGACTTACCCTCACAGCTGTTTGAAAGTCTATTTATATTATGACAAAATGCAATAAACAAAAAATATCAACATGCGACACACTTTTGGCAATTAATTTGAGTATTTATTCCACTAACTACAGCCTGTTGTATATTTCATGATATTTCTTGCAGAAATATGATTTTTCGTTTACCTGTCTTTCTATGGGAAATAGGCCACATAGCTCGGGTGGTATAACATAAACATTTGAACCATTGTAGTGCAATATTCCCACAAGTATTTTGCTGATTTTTTGCAGAGTAAAATCGCTTGCATTTCCCTAGCTTAATCCAGGTGTCCAAAATTGGTGTCGCCATTGATTAAAATTGCTCTAAAATTAAGAGACATTTTACAAGGGGTCAAACCGCCGTGCACTCATTTAACCTACAAAGCACTAGTATTTAGGTAGTTTCAGCATGATCATGAATGTCCTATGGTTCTTATCTTCTTGAACACTTTTGTCGCCTATTACTGTCATATATTTTGTAAGTACAGTAATAGGCACCTTGCAATGCATCATGGGATTGGTTTTAAAACCCCTCTCTGATGCTGGATGAAGATAGCATAGGGAGAGCTTTGTAATACAACTGAGTCTATGATGAGTACTGATAAGGTAAAACCCTGGTAAAAAATATGAACAGCAGCCACTGTGACAGTAAAATTAGTTGGTGTACACATCTCAGATTTATTTCTCACACATGAAAGGAGATTTATGATGCTGTGCTTAATGGTCCTGTCAATTTCAACATGGCACCCTCTACAGTTTAAACATTTGTCCATACGTCAATCAATCAAAATTTATTCTTGTACCATCACATTATACAAATTCAGTTATTACTGTAGTGAATTTGTCACTTGGTTTCCCACACACTATAATAAACTTCCAATAGGATGGTTGCTAACCAGCCACTGTGTTTATTCATTATGCGAAGAGAGATAAGTGAACGGCGCCCTCCAAACTGGGGAGCTCATTATTACGCTCCATTATTACTGTAGTGAGTTTGTCACTTACATCCGTATAACCCATTCATAAGGATTGTTGCTAGCCAGCCACTGTGTGACATTCAGTAATTCTCAGAGCAGGGGAGGGCGGCCAAGAAAATCCCAATTTCAGACGTCGCCATTGGTTTTTAACACAGTAAAAGCGAAATCTTGACGAAAAATCTGAATTTTTTAATATGTTGTCAGGAATATTTTTCTTTTTCCAAAACCATTGGAGTTGTCGAATCAACTTCACTGGAAGGGTTTTATTTTTCTGATTTTTTTCTGTAATGAATTAAAATGAGGACGGGGTTGTATGTGGGTCATGGGAACACCAGACGAACCACATCAAAGCACCAAATTGGTTTGTGATTTACACTCCGTATTGCTTGTAATTTCGTTTTGACATATTTGGTGAGTTGCTATACTGAATGAGCTTGGCCGCCACGCCCGGCTCAGAGAGAATAAGTGAATGTCCGCCCTCACAAACTAGGAGGCTCATCAATTCAGGGGGGATAGGACGGGATTTGCTTGATTTGGGCATTTGGGATCTCCAAACATTAATCATGTAATTTTATGGATGTCTTACCTGCATTTCTACACCAGCCTGGTCCCAGTTGACATTACAAACTCACCTCTAAACTTTGTTATAAATCTTAGTAATATCATGATATTTTGGAATAAATTTATTGAACTTCAAAGTCCTTCCGGGGTTGTGGATTAACCTCGCTGAAAAACAGTGTAATTTCAATAATAACGGTCATTTAGATTTAAATATTCATACCAGATTATAGCCTTTAGATCACGTGCTTTTCCGATATGCGTAAGACCTTAAGTCTTTGAAAAAGACTAGCAATCGGGTTACGCCAGATTTTTGATGCCGACTGAATTCACTGTGCTGAAGGTTGGTAGGTCCTACCCCCCTGCATTATGTTTCTCTTCAGTTATTACTGTAGTGAATTTGTCACTTGGTTTCTGTACATGCCATATAGACATTCCAATAAGCATGGTTGATAACCATCACTCTGTGCATTTCAGTAATGCTCAGAGAGGATAAGTGAATGTGCCCTCACAACTTATAAAAAAAGAAGAGCTCATTGTTTACCCTTTCCTTAGTAGCGAGGAATTTTTGTCCACGTGGTTTTCTGTACATTCCAAAACATTCAAAAAGGATGGTTGCTAGCCAGCCACTGTGTGCAATTCAGTAATGCTCAGAGAGGATAAGTGAATGTCCAGCCCTCACAAACTAGGAAGCTCAGTAGTTACTCTCCATTAAGGCAAAAAAAAAATTGTTGTATTGGAGTAACCCTCCCGACCCTAATTTTGAAAATCACGCCCTGTACAAAAGGATACCTACCCTAATTTTTTTTATTGATTTTCAAAACATCTTATTTTTCAAGTTTTTTTTACCCTGAAGTTTAACACTGTCTCAAGATATTTTGGGTTTTTTTGTGTTCTTGTGTAACTTGGCATTTCTCTTAAGATTTTTCAATAATAATAGTCAAAAGTATCCATATTACATAACATTCCATAGACTATGTGTGCTGATTTTATGTAGTAATGCCTTATTAAAAAAAAAAAAAAAAAAAATCCGCCCCCCCATCCCATTTTTTCACTGGCCCGTTACTCCAACTACATGGCAATTTTTTTTGGCCTTATTACTTAGTGAGTTTGTCACTTTGTTTACCTACATACCATATAAACATTCTTCAGTAAGCATGGTTTTGCTACAGCCACTGTGTGTAACTAATTAATGCTCGAGAGGAGAGTGAATGTTGCCCTCACAACTTAGTAGCTCATTTGTTACTCTTCCATTATATAATAATAATAACCAGTTTTTTACTATAGCCCTTAATCCCTGTATACATGCGCAAAGCACAGTTCATTATTATCGGTCACATTGCGACAGTATATTACTTTTACTCGGGCCCTTTTTGGGTTGTTTTTTGTTTCGCGGATCTCCGTAAATGTAGGGCACTTTCGGCCTGTGAAATGGTACTTACAACTTCTGTATGCTGGTGTTGTGACCCACCCTGAAATATTTGGTGTATTTTTTAGTGTAAATGTTTTTTTGGTTGTAAAATATGTGTTTTTTTGTAGAATTTGTTTTTATTTAAATGGAAGTTTGGGTTTGTTTACTGATTTTGAAGTTCTGTACGAGATCAGGCATCGCCGGAACGATGATCTGGAAACTGCCGCTTTCTAGAGAGCGGATTTTTTTAAAAATCGCGTATATTTGTATTGAAAATAAATGTTGCTGCCAGGCGCGTAGCCAGCTCGGTGGTTCTAAGGGGGTCAATTTCCCGGTAGGTGCACCAAATGTCCCCCATCATATGCAAAATTTCCCGGTCCGCAGGGCAAAAGAGTCCGAGAAAGGGCTGATTTAACATGCATAATCAGTCTTTATTTCGGATTTCCCATACACTTTTTTTTTCAGAGGGTTTCAGTCTGTCCCCCCTCTGCCCCCACCTGGCTAAGCCACTGGTTGCTGCAAAAAAGGAAATTAGTGACGGTTTAGCGATTTGTAACGTAGGGTAAGTAGGTAAGTACACGGTGGAAAGGAAAAGAGCCACGCGTCCATGGAACAAGGCCATTGATTTACACGATCTGTAACTAGGTGGTATCTGAGTTGAGCGGGGAGGGGTCACGGTACATGGAAGAGCTTTTGAGGAAAATTAACCAATGATATATTGTTGAAATGAGCACGAAGGTCGAACCTCTTCTAATTCGTGGTGGAATGTTTTCCCAAATAGATAGATACTGATTTCTCAATACCTCGTTCTAGAAGATCGGCAGGAGGTAAATGTGTTAAATTGAAAAAATACCCGGATTGCATGGCTTGGTAACACTAGCGAAATGTTACAGAACTAATTTGAAACTTACACGTACGGCTTACCCAATGGCTCTATCGATTGATTGGTTTAAATTGGGACACGCGTCGGTCTGGGTATCGAAACCCATTTGGGCTGATGTTTTTTTTTTTTTTTTAATTGTTTTTAACGGATTTTTACACTGTCAGAAATTAAATTCTCTCAATATCCCAAACATCGTCTCACTTTTTTTTTTTTTTTTTGCCTATTCTTTTGGGGTGTATGTAATCATGTTTAATGGTATTTTTAGAAATGTTTATGTTGGGGTGTTAACTTGAGAGTATTTTTGGAATTATGGCCCATCACAAAAGGCGTACATATGGGGGGCCTAGTAACAAACGAAATTAATACATACAAATAAAAATGAATAAACTAACATTAAATGGAATTGAAATAAAGGAAATAATGATCGACAAGTAAAAATAATAAAATAAAGAAAACGAAACATAATAATAACCATATGGAAAAATAATATAATTAAAAATTAAAGCCAAATCAAATCCGTTGATCATAGTCTTAGAATATCATTCAAGTAATTGTTAAAATAAAAAGACATTAAATTAAAAACAAAAACAAAAAGGAATACAAATATAAAATGAATATAAAATAAATCGAACCAATACATTTTAAAAAATCGTACAAAAAAAAAATAATAAAGAAAAATGACAAAAAAATCAAAAAGCAAAAAAATGGTACAAACTTAAACGGGAAATAATAAAAATAATTGAAAAAACTAACAAAATCAAATCCATGATACACAAAAAAATATTAATAATATAAATAGTTAAAATGAAAACATTGAAGAAAAAAATAAATGATTTTAAAGTAAACAAAAATATAAAGATGGACCAAATAAGTAAAATAAAAAAAATAATAAAAACAAATAGACGAAATGAACACATATACATACCAAAAGTAAAAACAAACTTAAATTTTGAATATAAAAATAAGTGTCTCTGCATCTGGCACACCCTTACCAGCCTCACTGGTTCAGCTCAATCACCGGAGATTTATGGAGTCGCTTGATGCCACTCACACTCCCTAGCCAGCCACAACGACATTACTTTTCTTTTGCACCAGTCTTTTGTTCCTGCACCACTTTGTTGCTATTGGTTCTGTGAACCAAGCACCTTTGTCACCAAGTAGACATTCCTACTGAGGTGATGTAATGATTGGAAGATAAATAGATAGATACCTATAACTTATTCCAGTAGCAATCCAACCCTAAAACAACTTGCACATTGCCTGGACATGACAGCCACAGATTACAAATTCCCTTGACGTCAATTCAAACAATGTAAACAACTTAAGGGAAATATCTGATTCAATTCAACATACCAATAAATTCCAGCCAACCTCAGCTATCAACAAATTGGCTCACAGACGAAACGATAAGATTCTGAACCGAAGCATCACAAGCACCGGCAACATGAACCCACTGGCAACCCACCAATTTGCCCCAACCCAACAGTCCCCAATTAGCCAGCAAAACCTCAAACCTAGAAAGCCAATAACTGCAAAATTCTAGTTGTTAATTATGCTGCCTTCAAGAAATGTCACATGATCCATTGTCACTGTAATGATTTGTCACTTGGTCCCTCCATGCAATATTAACATTCCAGTAAGGCATAACAAAAAATGTGTTTTTTGGCGTAACCCGACCAGACCCTAAAAATAAACCTTCCTACTCAAATTTTTTTCATGACCTTAGCACAAAATAAAAAAAATATCTCCACCGACCCATTATTTTCATCCACAATTTAAAAAAAAAATTTTTTTACCAACACAAGACGAAAAAATAACAAAATCAAGACACACAAATCAACTACAAACCAGTAAAATAAAAGATCTTTTGCTATGTCCATGGGGGGGAAAAAAGCTTTAAATAGTACATCTTTGTTTTCATTTAGATTAAACATTGAGAAGAATTAGAAATAAAAAATAACATAAAAAAATCTGACCGACTGACGCGCCTGTGCTTTTTGTCTCTTCTTCTTCTCCGTTTCAACAAACATATTTTTTTTATGCCTAAGCATGTTTGCTAGCTGTCAGCCACTGTGTGCAATTTAGGTCAAAGGCCAGAGCAGGGGGTTGGTTGGGAAGATAAAGTTAATACATTAAAGTAAAAACAAAATCTATTTGGGTGCCTGTAGAAATATATAGGAATATCTGCGTAACAGTTCGGTTTTTCAGGGTGATCATTTCTTTTTAAACCACACACCATCCATTGCTAAAATTTGGCACAGATACAAGAATAGGTAATTGTAAAAAGACTGACCGATGATTAACAGGGGAACATGACGAGATTTTGAGAAAAAAAGATTAGAAATGTTGAGATACCACTCATTTTTCTATTGTTTCTGTTGAATATTCCTTTGAGGATAAGTAAAAATATTACCTATATGGTATGTGATGCGTTCCAAGAAATGTGATTGGATTGCTTTGCCAGGTGTGTTGTAAAAAAAAATAAGCAAGGAAGGTATTACTGAATTTTAAGCAGTCAGGTATTGTTCAGCCTGACATTAATGAGTTAACCAGATCGGTTTTATGATGTAATAGCATATGATGGATAAAGTGAAGCATGAGTAGCATCACCCAGGAAAACCCTTGTAACATGTAATTCCCACCTGTGTCGTTAAATGTTTTTGCATCAGGACACGGAGTAGAGAGATGTCATTTTTCAGTTGATAACTGTATTCAGGTTTTGATTTAATATTTTTTTTCTGGAAATGGAAAAGACAGGCATTGACAGGGCTGAATTTTGTCACATTCCTTGATTTTCAACCAGTTTAGATGATGACAATTACATGTCAGCCATACATAGCATAGTTCAACAAACAATTTTCCACTGTCCACCAAGGTTATTAAACATTATCACACACCACACGGTGTATCAAAGTGGATGCTTTGTGAGATTGTCAGAAATAGCCAACCAAAATTCTTTGAGGAGCCGGATACCATACCTGTTGTTAACAGACATCAGATGGACAGTCAGTAGAAAATTAAAATCCAGAGTTGGGCAAGTGTTAAAAATTGCGCCCAAAGCATTGGTCATTTGTAATGGTAAGATGTGGTCTCAAGACCCACAATGTGGTACTACGAAATCCAGATCTATGTGGAGATGTATTGGATTGTCTACACAGTGTGAGTGTCACAACATTGAAAACAATCCAGTGCATAAGTGATGAATGGTGTAAATGGAAGTGCAATTTGAAGAGTGGTATTGCAAGACGCAGGTAGGAACACTGTGCCGAAGCACTCTCTACACTGTGCTGTAACACAATAATCTGTGTGGACACCCAGGACCATGGAAAGTACAACGTTGATCTGAATTAATGCCACCTATCAGTGATCCAACTGAAAGGTCAAATATTTAAAATTTGCAGGAATAGAAAAGTGAAGGATAAAACTGTAGGAAATTCTGAGAAGTTATTTTTTACAACTCAAAAAATTGATTAGAAAAGGAAGAAACGGCAATATTCAAAGGTAGAAGTTCTTCATTCAATATGTGTGCAGTAAGTGTCAGTGCGGACATTAATGGATAAAATATCCGATTTTTTGCTTATTAGGTCTTTTGGGCCATATCACTTGTAGGGAAAGTTAGAATACCTATACTTGTTACAGAATATGCAAAAAATATTAATTTTTGAGAATGTTTTTATATTATTTATTTTATTTTCTGATTAGCAAATTACACGGTTAGTGTCTTTAATGTGGATTTGGTTATCAGAAGCAGATAGAGCAATAGTAGTCGAGTTGCAGAAAACAAAGGTTTTAATCAGTTTTGCTCCCTGCTATAGGGGGTGGATTACCTCACATTCACAGGCAATACTGCTGTGTGAGGATTTATTGGAGCAGATTTGTGACAAATTGTGGGCAATTGTTGCATTCCAGGGGCAGATCCAGGATTTGAAAACATCAAAATTTTACCGGGGCTGAAGGGACTGGTGCAAAATAGCTAAAAATGGCTGATTTTGCAAAGAATTTGCAGAATTACCGGGGGCGCGCGCCCCCGCCGCCCTCTCCTGATCCAACGCATGCATTTGATGATAAATCTCTGAAAGTTGGCACAGAGTAGGGCAAATCCAAAGAAAGATTAGAGAATAAAGGTATTGTTTGCGCCTATGCTGTGCATCTATGCGTGTCATATCACAGACGACGACAGCATTATTTTAAGTCGAACAAAACAAGGTGCAGCCGAGTTGTTTGACGCGGCTTGCTTGGCATAGAGCTAGTTCAAATCTGGTGGGACCCATGACTTCCTACCCAGATTTAATTGGCCGTCTCAAAAGTTACGGATTAAATTGGTACATATTTATAGATAACCTATCAGGATTCTTCTACATTGTTATTTTGGAGACGGGGTGAACAACTGTGAAAGCATTGCATCCTTTGGTGGGAATGTAAAGCTGTTGGTCCCAAGTATAGAGATTAATGTTGGTTTCATACTAGCTTGTCGTGCTGTCGCAGTGTCGCACGACAAGTAATTTGTGCAACAGCGCAAGCGTAGTTAACACGTGACCATAAAACTTGCCATGTCGCCGCGACAGGCTGCGACCATGCTGCGACAAGCTGATAAATCGATTAGTTTGTCGTGCTGCTCCCTGCGACAGACAGCGAAGAGTTGACTTGAACTCAACTTTTCTGCGACACCACCCGATTCTGTAAAAAACTGACCAATGAAAATGTACGAAGTATTTACATATTTGTTAAAGTCCTCCGCAGCGATGGGACATCGATAAAAATGATTTTGGGATTTGGGTGAGACTATTCCAACGTAAACAAATGGCGCCATGATGTTGAGCCGTCTGCCGCAAAAACCACGAAAAAAGTATGAAATACTCGCGACACTGTCGCAGCGACACGCGACAGCACTTTTTGTCGCGGCGACAAAAAACAGCAAGTAGCGCGACAACACGACAACTTGTGGTTTTGCGACACTGCGACAGCACGACAAAAAGTATGAAGCCAGCATAATACCTGTATGTGTAAGTCATCATCAGTTTGGACAAGAGTAGGGTGTAAACCCTGGCTGTCCCAGTCTGTCCTAGTCTGTCCTGGCATTGTTATGGACCTCATTGGAAATGTGCATCCTGTACACTACGAGTTACAATAAGCTCATCTACCAAGGACACAGTTCAGTGGGTTGTACTTATACATATATTGACATGAACCTTGTGTGATCTGGGTATCATATATCATACCAAAAAACCAGAGGTGTATTTTCTAAATACACTGGTGAATGAAAGCTATTGACTGTGCCAAGGGAATTGAGCATCTGTAGTGGCTCTCTTGGGTTATCCAGGACAAAGATCTGAATAATCAAGTACATTTTCTGTCATAGACTTGTGTTATGGTTATTTTGATCATGGTTTAAGACAGAGTAACATGATTCAGTTGACTCGGCAGGATTTGACATAACACTTTGCATGGGAATTTAGCCAACTATGGCAAAAATCACCAAAGTGGAGTGAATCCTTAAGAGCACTTAAAATAATTGACAACATCTCACTTCTTAACAAGACTACATCAATTACCGCATTGCTGTAGCTTGATGCAGTAAGGGAGATGTGGTGAAAAAGCAAGGCTCTGTGCTTGTAGAATTAAAGAGCTGTTTAATGGTGGTTGTCATGTAATTGGAATAAAATGGTGTTGTCCTAAGTTTGCATGATGGCAGGCTCATGTAGTCTTGCCATACCATGCATTTCAAAACCACTCTTTTGGGCAATATCACTTGGCCCTGTTTTAAGGTGCTGTGGTGAGGGTCTTCAAAATGTTTAGGACCAAAAGTCTTGATGCTAATTTTTGGGTCAAAATGTATTTTCTATATTGCTAAAAAACAGCAATTTCAAAAACTTCCTTGAAAATTAAAGCTTATTAAAAAAAAGGTCATTAGCAACACAGTATTGACAACTATTTAGAATCAGCCATTCCACTAGCTATACCACCAGTGTACCCATCCAGGGTGTAAAGTTCAGCGTGAGCACCTCAGGGTTTGCCAAAATATGCAGCCTATTTTTACCTATCAGAGGTTCTCCACACCCCAACCACACCCCGACCACACCCCAACCACACCCCAATTTTTTTTTTTTTTTTTTTTTTTTTTTTTTTTTTTTTTTTTTTTTTTTTTTTTTTTTTTTTTTTTTTTTTTTTTTTTTTTTTTTTTTTTTTTTTTTTTTTTTTTTTTTTTTTTTTTTTTTTTTTTTTTTTTTTTTTTTTTTTTTTTTTTTTTTTTTTTTTTTTTTTTTTTTTTTTTTTTTTTTTTTTTTTTTTTTTTTTTTTGCAAGCCAGGATTCTGTGTATTTTTGCTGCATAGACGGATAGTGTACACACAGCGGCTGTCTGCACCGTCGCGGAGTAACTACGTGGTTACAACGTCTTTCAGTGCACTCGGTATTTCTCATGACCAATTTTGTTTTTAAGATATTTTTAGCATATCTTTG